>PVJH01018860.1:0-44168 GCA_004026705.1 Nesogale talazaci
TCATTTCCTCCTTGTAACCCCTCTGCAAAAGGATGTCACCTTACCTATTGATGGGCTTTGGGTCCCCAATCTGTACTCCCCCTCATTAATAATAATATAATTTTAGCTCATTGATACCTGACACCGGATCCCTTCACCACCTCATGATCACACAGGCTGGTGTGCTTCTTCCATGTGGGCTTTATTGCTTCCGAGCTGAATGGCCGCTTGTTTACTCAAGCCTTTAAGTCCCCAGATGCGATATCTTTTGGTAGCCAGGCCCCATCAGCTTTCTTCACCACATTTGCTTATGCACACATTTGTCCTCAGCGATCCTATCAGGAAAGTGAGCATGCAATATTATGCTTTTGAGTTCTTGAAGCCTGATATCTCATCCCTTTGACACCTCATGATTCCACATGCTAGTGTGCTTCTTCCATGTGGGCTTTGTTGCTTCTCAGCTAGATGGCTGCTTGTTTACTTTCAAGGCTTTAAGTCCCCAGATGCTCCATCTTTTGATAGCCGGGCACCATCAGCTTTCTTTGCCACCTTTGCTTATGCACACATTTGTCTTCAGTGATCATGTCGGAAAGGTGAGCATCTTGGAATGCCAATTTAATAGAACAAAGTGTTCTTGAACCAAGGAGATACGTGAGTGGAGGTCCAATGCCCATCTGTTGTCCTACTACTAACCCTATAAGTATACACATTAATCTCTTTTCCCATCTTCACTTATAAATATAAATAAACTTTTAAATCATGAGTTGTGTCTGTGAGTTCTATGAAGGCATTGCAAGGATTATTACAACCTAGAGAGGTAAACAAGAGAACACTAAGACAACAGAGCTCACTCAATAAATATCCATTCTCTGATTTTACACAATGGAAATACTTGACATAGTTCACTTACCTGATTATGAACTATATGTTTACCCAGTACCAACATTAAAAAAAACAACTTAAATGTTGTGGTACCAATGATACCAGTAAAAGCATGCTAATAAATAAGATGGAAATCTCTATACTCTGTAAGTCTGTGAATTGATGTTTCCCAAAGAAGAGGAGGATGGGATTTCTGGGCCTAGCAAGAATGTCCTCCACTTGTTCCTTCAGAGTTAACAACTCAAACCACATGAAGAACCTTTAAACTAACTTCTTGTGACCCAAACTCTATGAATTTAAGGTTCACCTCTGGCGTGGAAACCAGAAACTGGGTGTCTGAAGCACTCTCCATGCTCACACCATGTTTTTCCAGCAGTCGGAGCCACCACCACTGGGAACCTGTTTGTTCCATGCGTTTCTCTAACAGCTTGTGGGCATGCCCTTTACAAAATCTTAAGACTTTTTGTGCCAAGTTATTATTCCAAAACCATGTCCAGAACAATGTCTGCTTTAGCGGGTCAGTCCCGATTTTAAACAATTTTTCCCGCGCTCCTAGGTGTTATTAAAAAGTCCAGATTTTTGGAAAGAATGCACAACAAGATTGGGAACAGCAGGAGAACGGGAAGGGAATATACCCACTCCACACACAGACCCCACCCTGGTCAACGGTGTCCCGCTTTACCAACGTTAACATCTGATCACTTTAAATTGGGGGTGCTTTCTGAAAGTTTCCTGTCAGAAAACAAGAACTCCAAAGCTCTGCTACACAAAATGTGGTCGCTCGATCACTAAAATCAGCACCTCTCAAAAACGTGTTGGGAATGCAAAGCCTCTCTCTGGTCCCACCGATAGGAAACGATGCATATCTTCTGTGTTACCTGAGAGTATCAGGTTCTGTTGTCCCAACCCATCCAATGCCACTGAGTAGATAGAGCCCAACTGATGGCGACCCTACAGGACAAAGTAGGGCGGGACAGAGGGCTTCCCAAGGTGTAAGTGTTGACAGCAGCAGACGGCCCCATCTGTTTTCCCACAGAGCAGCTGAGGAGTTTGGACTTCCCACCTCTTGGTGAGCAGCGGAGCATTTTAACTATGCCAAAGAGATCAAATGGGATGAATAACCGCACAGGGTGTGATAACTGTCACCTGGTAAGAGCCAATGTTTCTCACAGGTGAGGATGGCAGATGTGGCCTCACGTACTTGGAACACGTGACCAGGCGAGACCCGTGGCAGGAGAAGGGCATCGTGTTGGCAGAGGGGCAGGGAAAAGAGCAAGGCCCTCGGCATGATGGACGGACTGGGCACTTGCAACAAGGGGCTCAAACATTTGGCCAACTCTGAGGTTGGAGCAAGTCAGGGCTGTGTGTCTTCTCTTGTGCACAAGGTCACGGTGGGTCGGAAAGGCCTTGATGGCACCTAACTAGAGCTACAAATGAACCCTCTGCCACTGAGTTGACTGCGGCTCATAGCGAGCCCACAGGAGAGAACAGCACTGCCTCCTTTGCGTTTCTGACACCTCCCACAAGGAGGAGTAGCTGAGGGGTTTGAACTGCCAGCCTTGCGGTTTGCAGCCCACTGATGACACTCACAGCATCACGAGAGCTAGTTTATCAAGTAAGAAGCTACAGGCTGAGGCTCTGTGAATTATGGATCATGGGTGGAATTCTCTACATCAATGACACCTGACGACAACAGTGGAGGAGACACAGGTCCAACTCCATGCAAGACATTCAAGTGTGGCCATCACTGTGTGTCGGTGGAGACGCCCCCTGCTGCTGTGCTGGTGAACAGGCTCCATGGAGCTTGCAGACTCCCATAGAACAGGAGGAGAGGCTAAAGGCTCCACTTGCAAAAAAAAAAAAAAAAAAACCACGGCCAATGAAACTACTGGATTACATCGGTCGAGTCATTGACCTTCTCTAGGCTGACATGCCTGAACTGGTCACCGGATAGTGGCATCCAGTTTGGGCCTATTCTGGATCCACAGGTGTTCTATCAAAGAAATGCAAAGAATACCCATGGCTCATCAGTGAGCACACTGGCAAAGTAGAGCTGTGGCAAAATAAATGCACTTGCCCTCTTTCAGGGCAGCATGAGTGTATAGAGTCATCGAAAGTCAACTTTGGGCCTCCTACCTACACCAGCAACCAGGAATGTGGATGCTGTAGATAAACAAACACGGAACCCTGTATCGCCAGGACTCAAGTAGAGTGACCCCTTGACCTCAAATGGCAATTTAAATGTGTTAATCTACCCCCTAGCTTGTCTCTTGTTTCTCACCATGTGTTGTAAATTAATGGAACCAACAATGTGGCCAAAGCATTTTAATTTGGTTGGTGAAATCTTTCTGATCCATTACCTCTGGATGAGCTGCCCTGGTCGGGGACTTGGAAATGAACCATTACAGCAAGGTTATTTCCCAGACTTTCAGTCAGTTGATTCCAGTTCAATCCCCCACTGATTCAGTGTCTCCAGGGTGCAAATGCACATTCTCCGCAGGGGAGGGGACTAGAATGAACCCGTTCTAGGTCCTGGTTAAAAAAGTCTCCACAAAGACACAGAAATGTGGATCTCAGAAGAGCTGTGACCTGCACACTGCCTCAGAGAAAGCGCCCATGTATTCTAAGGAGAGTGCAGAGTCCCCCAAAAGGGCCAAAACACCAAGTAGCATGTATTCAGTAATTCTCAGAGAAAGCTCACAGCCGCCTTCCTGCCTTGCTGATGATATACCTTTTAACTCCAGCTCTGTAAAGTCTCCACAGTTGGAAGAGAAGAATAGATAGGACAATGGATCTCCACATTAACCCCACAATCACGTTCTTGCTGAGAGTTAAGAAAATCGCCTTTTTCGGAGAGGCTATGTTTTAAGAACACCCATTCAAAAGGCATTAGGCTACCACAAACAGAGAAAGGGTTATCAGTTCCTTAATGAAGCTGCAATGACTTTAGAAAAAAAAAATCACCCAACGAAGAAAGCTGAGCTGAATAGCCCAAGAAACTTGTTTAATGAGGCTGCACACATCCCAGGCCAGCAGTTCTGGAGCTGATCAACGCCAGTGGTTTTATTTAGGGACTGACACAGGGGCTGCAACCACAAGCTCACAGCAAACAACCACAACCATGAGGGTGGCGCTGGCTGTGTGGTGTTTTGTTTTACTTTGCAAAAAGTCGCTGTGAGGGCGACCCCACCACAACGTTGACTGTTCAAAACGAGTTCCCAACACAGAATACAGACTCTATGAATGCGTGGCTTAACAGAAAATTGAAATATGTCACCCTTTATAGCCTTGACTCGCCTACGTCCAATTCGTTTTAATCCAACCCCAAGGTTTTGAGACATTCCTGTGGATAAAGGCTTAATTTCAGATCTCAAATTAGCATGCTTCCTAACACTAAGTCTGTATCTTGAAGTCAGACCTGACATTTAACTTTTTAAAATTCATTCTACTATCTCATGAACCCTGCAAAACTCTCTACAATGAGAAACAGATGTGTCAATAAAATAAATGGCTATCCTAGTCAATGCCATGGCCATCCCACCATTTTAAAAAGTAACTGAAGTATAAGCACATGCCACATAAGAAAGATCAGGTCCAGATTTAAGACATCTTCGGGAGACATCTATGTAAGTCATCGAAAGAACTAAAGGAGAAACTGGATCACGTCACACACAGAGCTGAGAAGCAGGATCTACAACCAAAGACAAAGGGTGTTGAAAACATTGAACCTGGTGGAAAATAAGATGAGAAGAGAGGGAAGAGAATGTAAGAGTTCTAAAGTTCACTTCTGGAAGGAATGTGTTCTCTATCATTTCTGCAAGAGGATGTGTGTTTAAATCTCAAAGGAAAAGATTTAGAAGTCATAAGTTCCTATTCCATAAATAAAACCATGAAGCACAGGAATGGCTGAGTGAATTCCCTTCCAAGCGTCCTGCCAAACTCCCTTCCCTCTGTGCATTTAATATAGCCACGTATCGCTGAAGTACCTGGAAGAGAGAGGGCGCATGTCAACAGCAGACATTCTGGCACCGTCTTTCACACTGTGTGGATATCATTTCTAAATCGTAGGCATTTTAAGAATTGACTGGAAATAGTAGGTCAGTGAACTAATTTTTTTTTTAGCACCCAATGAAAAGAGGGTGCTTTATCCATTTCTATGTCTTCTGCAGCTCCCAGCATAGAGACCAGGGCTGTGAACTGGTACATACTGGCTGGACACCCTGCTGACAATCTGCATGTTCACCTCAGTTTTACTGAATCCAAATCTCCACTTTAACAAGATGCAAGTTCTCAGCTGGGAGGATAGAACGAAAGTGAACTGGTTTAAAGTACTGAGAGAAACAGGCAGCTGAAAAGCCTTTGAAAATACCGGCGTTCAATATTGCCATCTTTTGATGCAAACATCACAATTGAAGAGTAGTGTATATCCCACCACTACCATCACCACCAGTGGGAAGTCAGTCTGAAAATGTCCCCGCAGATCCACGTCCAAGTTAAGCAATGGTGGGAAAGGGAGAAGTGCCTCATTCCTCACCAGAGACTAAGAATGCGTCTTTGATTTGCAAACTTAATCCTCTCCAACTGGAACTACTCACTGCCCCCCAAAACACAATGCATGATCTGTTTCCCAACTTTCCTGCTTGAACTACGTTCTTGATGAGTTAAACTTAAATGCATCTCATCAATTTTCAGTCTTTGTTAGAAGAACATTCAGAGGCCAGATGCTTATTGTTCCATGTCACAGTACCAACAATCTTCTTCGTTTCAAAATATCATCCCCCCTAAACTTGATTTATTCACATACAAAACAGACATCTTTCAGTGACAACCCCTTTCAAATCTTTCAAACACATTACTCTGAAGCACAGAACCCCCATAAAGGGCTGGTGTCCCATTTGGCTGAGTGGGTAGTGTTCTACTTGATAAATTTTCATCACTGGATTTAACAAACTCCTTGAAGAGTTCATTCATTTCAGTTACTCCTGCTTTACTCCGTGTGAAACAACTTAATCTCATTGTTTTCCTCCTAAGGGGTTAGAAGAGGATGTTCTGAGAGAAGCACCAGGAGGTAGGGAGGGGGTTGGGGGAAGGTGAAACTGAGCTCAGTGGATAGAGGCCTAAAGCAAGACTCCTGGGAAAACAACCGCTGGAGTGGGAGCAGAGGACGCCAAAGCGGGCTGGGGGGAGGGGGGAGGGAACGAGCAACAAAGGCCAGTGGTAAGCACAGCAAAGGCTTAGCTTACTTTGAAACTAGACTTATCTACAGTTTACTTTGTGTACCTGGCACAGCCCAGGCTCAGTCGGAAGCCCGGCCTGCCACTGAGGACCCTGAAGGCTACCAGCCAACACCTGTAAACGAATTCATAGATCATTACTTCATTTCAAGGTAGAGCTCTTTCATAATTTGAACAAGACTAGATTTCTCTGTGAACAATCCCACATAAATTAACTTATCTTACAACCTCTTAATGGAAATCCCATACCCTAGAACTAACACAAGCACAGTAGTTTTAGATTTCAAGGAGAAATTTAAAAAAGGAATATATCAAATTCCAAATCTATCGTACCTATAGACTGTCGGGGCTGGGAAATGGTTTCAAACTACATATCCTATCACCACCATGCTTCAGACAGACCTAGGAGGGCATGCCAGACCCTTCAGACCTCGTTGGTGGACAGGAACACTTTGAAAAAGCCCTGCAGAAGGGTCAGGGACTCAATCAACTATCTCCACCCCCACTACCATTATCTGCTCATTGTGTTTCACCTCCCAAAGCTGAGGGACTTTGTGTTACTCTTATACAGCATACCACATGTTAACTGGTGGCACAGTCTTTATGACACAGCTTTATAAACTCAACTGGAATTTATCCAGTTTTTAAAAGGTAAACATACATCACGAAGGACAAATCAATTTTACTTCCTTTCACAAAATTTCATTTTAAATCTATGTAAACAATTCTGAACTCTAGGCTGTTTATGAGTAATAGCTTTTCAATTAAAGAAGTTGAGCCAACTAAATGCAATTCCATAAATCAAACTTTCACTTTTTACCTAGGGGCACCACACACACACACACACACATAAAAAAAGTTCCAACATTCCTCGCAATCCACTTACACTTGAGAGCTCAGGTTTTTTCTGAAGCAAGTAAGTAAAGAATATTTCAAGGTTACCATCGCTCCCATTATACATTCTGCCTCATATCCTACAGCATTTGGAATGTGATTTCTAAATTACTATTTACAAGTACCCTGGGGAAAAACACTTGTCATTCTTGTTCAAATTAACATTCCCAGTTTCCAGTCTTCGTATTTGTCTCTAGTCTACTGGAATACATCTCTCAATCACAAAACTTCTTCAAATTTAGTATTATTCTCAATTTCCATAGGTTTCGGTAACCCTAAAGCACATTAAGAGATACAATAGATCTCTCTCAACTGCCAGACCTTCAGAATCACCTTACAACATATGTACATCAACAACCTTGATTCTTTACATACTCAACCTGTAGTTGTCAAATCGACTCTGTATACACATAGGGCGAAACAATAAAAACTGAGAAAGGATACTTACCTTAATGGGCTCACTACTAAACTTGATTTTTCTGTTTGCTGGGATGTCGTCTTCTTCGGGCAACCCAACAATTTCTGAGTATTCCATATCAGGTTGACAATAATTGTTTTCATCACTATCTTCCTGTTCCTCCTGTTCGGTGCCTGTCTCTCCCCAGTCTGAATTATACCTGGATCTCACCCTATACACATTATAGTCACTGTGCATGTAAACATGGGAACTCTCAGAATTATTTGCATCTTCCGGTATTTCTTTTCCATAAGTGGATCCTAGAGCATCACCGGAAGGGAAATCCCCACCTCCAAGTTCTTTTCTCTGCTGCTTTGCTGCATCACCCCCAACCAAATTCGCCTCGGCTGCTCCTAGACTCTCCTTTGATGGCGAATGGGTTTCAGGCTCTGGCGTCACCTTGTTCTCAGCACCCGGTTCTTCGGGGGTATCTTGGCCAATTCTGTCGGTCGGCCCTTGGGGAGGTCTTGAGTCCTTGGCTCCCTGGCTCTGCTGGGGCCCCTCAGTAGACATTGAAACGAGAGTACCTTTCGAGGCCACTTCTGGTGCTGGAGCTAGACTGCTCTTCTGAGCCTCCTCGGCATCAGAACCCTCTTTGTTTGAAGGGGACCAAGAATTAGAATCCTGAAGGGGACCAAAAGTATCGAGACTGGTAGCCGTGGGTGGTAAATTCAGTGGGTAGTGCCCAGTCACGGAGTACTCCTCATGGCTTTCCCCCTTCTCTGAAGTGATGGCGTGGGAAGAATCAGAGTTCTCAAACACTGCGCTCAGTTGACTCACCGTTGGGGAGACAGCCTCTGTCCGGGAGCTAAGGCTGTCCAAGGAATCGGTGCTACCTCTGTTGGACTTGGGGCCAGCCCAGTCATCCTGGGGCTCACCCCCTCCAGCTTTCTCGTCTTTCTTTGGGGAATAGCGGTTGTTTTGTCCCGATTCATGCACACTTCTCTCAAACATCTTGCGAGTTTCTGTGAACTTGGAAAAGGAAGGGCCATCGTACATGGTGTCAAATCTACTAATTCGCTCTGAAACAGAGGACTCCAACTTAACCACTGAGCCATCTGTTTTCTCCAGAAACTCTTTGGGCTTCATCCTTCGCTGAGGAGAGGAAGGTCTCCCTTTCCCCCTGGTTTTGGCAATGACTGCAGCATTCTCACTGGGTTCCATGCCCATCTGCATAAAGAGGTTTTTAATTCGATTGACATTGGAGCCATATTTCCTGCCTCTGCTCTGCTGGGACCCCTCACCTTCTTTTGCTTTTTGTTCCCCATCTGACTTGGGCTTGTCAAAGGTGCTTTTCAGCGCCTGGAACTCAGTTCTGTATGCATTCCTGTGAGGAGAGGCACTTCGGAGAGTGGTTCGTTCACCTGAAGACTCCGTTTTCAACATGTTTACTTCAGAAGGGAAAAGCCAATATTCATAATGATTTTAAAAAAGAAGAAGAAGAAGAACTAAAATCACTCTCTTCTCTAATCACCAGTACTTGGTCAACAGAAAGTTTCTCTCAGATGACATACTCAGCCAGTTTTCCTCCCAAGCAGGTGTATTAGGAGAAAATTCACAGGCAAGGGTTACAGAAAATGGCTTTTTCAAAGCAAGACTAGAGGTTCATCTGTAATAAAAAAGAATAAATTTCTGAATTCACTGACTTATTTGAATATATGTTTAACACTCTCATGCATATATTATTTTCCAAGTGACTTAAGACATGGACCATGGAAAGGGCATCACTTACTCAAATGGAAAACTAAAAGTCAAGAAGATTAAAGAAAAAAAAAACTTCTTATGACTAGTCTTGGGGACAAAAATGTTCCAAATACAACCTGGAGATCTATAACAAAATCACACACACACACACACACACACACACACACACACACGGGACAAATAAGTACACTTGAAAGCAATACTTTGGCTCAAGTTTTGAACTTTTGAGAATGTCCTGCAAAGAAACCAGCAGTTCAAATCTCTTTTAGAAGTCACTAATCTGTCCATAAAATCAACTACATTTAGAATTACCCAAAATCATTCTGTTTAAGGGCAATTAAAAATGTGGAAGCTTGTTTACACACCCTTACACAAGCCTACAGACACTTGCTTCACTCTTTCTGGTCCAGTAGTCTGATCTTCAGCATCCCCCAAAGCAACACTAGCACCATTTCAGGCTCAAGCAGACAGAAGGGAGTTCTTAAATAGCTCTAAGTTTCACTATAACTCATTGCAAACGTTTGGAAGTTTGGGAGATGGAGAAAATCAGTGGACATAGACGAGAAAGTGACAACCAGGAGGCAAATACACCGTGAAACCTCTCTTCATAGACCTGTTTTGTTTATTCTTTCTTGCTTCCAACTTACTTCAAACGCAAAATTCAATGCATGCCAGCTGGCTTCCTCCAACCCCCTGGATTTTATATCAATATGCCAGAAATCAAGTACTTCAAGATCTGCTAAGGCTCAGACAATAAAGGCTACAAAGATTTTCAATTGTGACTTGATGATGTTGTTTGGGTTTGTTGTTGTTTTATAAGTACTGGGACACACGCCATCCTAAGGCACCATCCACTGAGAAACCACACACTGTCCCTTAAATCCTCTCCAGACTGGGTTCCTGGCCCAGCACGCATGCATGGCCCATGCAGACAAACAAGAAGGACTTTGAAGTGTGTTGCTTGTTTGTTTGTTGGGGGGGGGGGGGGGGAGTGGAGGTTCTGGGGGATTTGTTTTCCCCACAGCATCTACCACCGCCGTTTCTTTATCATGACATTTTTTAAGCCCATAAATACCCTCCCCTCCCCCAGTACACACCCAGCCCTCTCCTCCCCCGCCAATTCCAACCCGAGGGGGCGGGGGCGGGGGCGAAGAGGCCGCCGAGGGATTCAAAACCTGCCCTCACAAAAGACAAACATAAATAACACCAACTTGAGAGGCAGCCGATCCCCAAGCCTGGTTCGGGACGCCATCCTCGGCCCGGGTCAGGGCCGGGAGAGCAGGTGACGCCAAGCGCTATGGCAGGAGGTCGCAGGCAAGCTCTGTGCCAAGCAGCACCTGAAGTCCTAACACCTTGGCTGAGGCTGCCAGGAGGATGCCGGCGTGGCACCGGGAGAGCCCGGCTCCTGGGCCACGTTAAAAAAAAAAGAAAGAAAAGGAACCGGACGAGGCTCATCAATCCCTTTGTTTTTCCTCCCAGGGTGCCAGCAAACAATAGATCCCACTGATAACGCCTGGCTCCTCCACCTACCGCTCCCCAACCGCAGCCCACCCGACCCCCAGCCTGCGCCTCAGCCTTTGTACATCGCGGATCTCCCCCTCCTCATCTCCGCCCGCCCCAACTCCTCGCCCGCGCTCAGCCGCCCCCTTACCCGCGTGGGAGCCGCCGCCGGCGGGAGGATCGGCCCCCACCCCCCGCGTCCCCCCCCCCGCTCCGCGGCGCCCCCCGCCCCCCGCCGTGCCCGCGGCAGGGCTCCGCCGGCCCTCCCGCCGCCCCGCCACCCACCCGGCTCCGCGCGGCGCAGGCAGGAGGGCGGCGGCGGCGGCCGTTTCCCGCGGCGGCGCTCGGGCCCCACGCGCGCCCTGCCCGGCGAGCGGGCGGGCGGGCGGCCCGGGAGGCGCGGCGCGCGGCGGTCCCCCACGCCATGGCGGGCGGCGGCCCGGGCACCGGCGGGCACGCTGGGCCGCCGCCGCGCTGGGGGTGCGGCCGGGGAAGGGGCTTCGCCCACGTGCGGTCACCGGGCCTGGGCCCCGGCCGGGGCGGGCCGCAGGGAGGCCGCTGGGGTGAGGAAGGCCCGGGTAACAGGTGCCTCACCTCGGCTGATGGAATTAACTCTCGGGCCGCAGAGAGAGGGAGCCCGGCAGCAAAATCCCAGGAGAGGGAGCGAGAGGGAGCCTCTGGCGGCCGAGGGCGGGCGCAGAGCGCGGAGCGACCCGAGCCAAGGCCGCCCCACCCCCTAGGCCAAGGGCGAGGGGCCTTTGGGACGGGGGCAAGGCCTGCTCCCCTGGGCCTGGCCGCTCCCAGAGGCGGGCAGAGTGGGAGACCTTCCCCGGGTCGGGGACCTCCGTCGGTCTGGAGTCGCCCACTAACTCCGTGACCCCAGGGCATCCCGTTCCCTCGCCTTAGCTGGCAGGCCAGGGTTTGCCTACCAGGCCTGCAAGTAGGCCTCTCTGCCCAACCGAGAACTCACCCACCTTCACTGCGAGATGCCTGTGAGTTGAGAGGGGCTTCTGACTTCATCCTCAGAAGGTGTGCGCTTCCGCTCACCAGGCACACGCCATGCCAGAAGGGTTATCACCCTACAGCAGAAGATACACCCCCATTGCGTGCCCAACAAGAACAGACCACTGCGATCTAGGGAGGTTTCGGTGGTTTGGGGAAGTGGATTACCAAGGCAATTCCCCTACTCTATCATAGCCTGGAAGCTTCACTGAAACCTATTGGCCTCACCGCCGTTAACCACCCGGTGGTGGCTGTGCCCGGGGAAGATAGATGGAAATAACCCCTGGTCTTCCAAGTTGCAAGTGAGAACACTACTACTGTGCCCCCCCCCCCTCACATCCCATTCCCCGCAATGCTTCCTATTCAAAAATTAAATTTGACTCATTAATCAGGGGAAGAACTAAGATTTTGCATCCCATAAAGAACTGACAAAAGCTAAACAACTGGTTAGACCTCTACAGTATCGGGTGATTGTTATTAAACCGAAAAACCAATTCTGCCATCGAGTCCAGTACAACCAATGGCACCCAAAGGAGAGGGCAGACCCACTTGTGGGTTTGGAAGACTGCCACTCCAAGAGCAGTTAAAAGTCTACTATCTTGAACAGCGAGTGGATTTGTACTGCTGAACTTGAAGTTAGCCACCCAAAACTTAACCACTATACTCCTTGGCAACCTTATGTCTAACTGAACAAAGAGTTACTCTCGTGAGTGTTGTTATGTGTAACGCCATTGTTGAAGTCACCATGAGTGCCTTCCAGTCACCGGGGAGATGATCTTTCCGTGCTCTGTCTGTATGTTGGACAACATTCTGCTGTAATAACATCCCATTAACTAATTTTTCCCATTAACTAAGCTTTGCAAGCCTTTCTTTCTAGTCTATCTTAGTCTGGAAACGTGTCCTCTGTGGATGGCCCTGCTGATATTTCACATACTAGTTGTGAAGTTCTCATCTTCAAATGATGAGCTGTCGGAGTATGACATGCTGACAGACAAGTGGTGGACCATACTGGAGGACTTGTTCCACATGAGAAAATGGATTGTATCCATCAAAGGTGAAATAATGTTTTATTTCTATAGCATAAGTTACTCCAAGTGACCTAGCTGTGTAAGCTGGGACACTCCAGGGTAGGTGCAGACTCCTATGTGGTGGCTGTTAGGTGTCGTGGGGTCGGTTCTGACATATAGCAAGTCTGCGCACCACAGGCGATGGCAGCACCTCCTGCGGTGCCATCCTCACAGCCAGGGCTTTCTGTGAGCCCACGTCTGGGCCCACTATGTCCATGGCATTGGCGGTCTTCTGGTTTTTTCATGACCCTCTGTTAAACTTGATGTCTCCCTCCAGGGACTAGACCCTCTTGGTTATGTATCCCAAGCAAATGAATTGACATCTCTCCATCCTCACTTTTTGAGGATGTTGTTGTTGTTGTTGTTACACTTCTTCCAAGAAATGTGTTTGATCTCCTGGTAGTCCATAGTATCCTTAAGATTCTCCATCAAAGCCATGATTCAAAGACATCAATTCTTTGACATTTTTTTTCTTCATGATCTTGCCTACATACACACAGGTGTTGAATGAAAATACCTTGGTTTGGGTCAAGTGCACGTTAGTCCACAAAGTGGCCTCTCTGCTTTTTAACACGTTGAAGAGCTGTTTCACAGCAGATTTACCTTGCGCATTTTTTTCTTGATTTCTTGATGTCTCCTTCCATGAGTTTTGATTGTGGAGGCAAGTAAAGTGGTATCTTTGACAACTTCAGTCTCTTCTCCATTTATTATAATGTTGCTTATGGGTTCCGTTGTGAAGATTTCTATTTCCTTTCTCTTGTGGGGTCATCTTGCTCTTTATCAGTAAGTGTCTCCCTTTCAGTCAACAAGGTTGTGTCATCTGCGTATCACAAGTTGTTGACAAGTCCCCTTGCAACCCTGATGTTTGTGAGTTGAGTATATTTTCTCTCAGGTTATTTGCTCCACAGAGATAGGAGACCGAGAGCCCAAGGCAGAGAGAGGAAAAGAGGCCTCCGGGGAGCACTGGGAGTGGCAGGATGTCTGGAGGGGTGATTTCAAAAGCCTAAGATCATTTAAAATCTTAAGTCTGCAGGCACTGGACCTGTAGGCTGACGTTAAATTCCCAAATCATCCAACTCATGACTGTGCTGCCCCAAGGCCAGCCTGCTTACTTCCTTGTCCGCCCTCATGCAAGACCCCTGTATGGACAGAGCCTAAGCAGGTCCCTCTTTGGACCTGAGCAATGTAACCAGTCTCGGACTGTTCCATTCATAACCTGGAGACACAGCAAGTCAAGTACCTCCCATCCCTATAAAAGCCTTTAGATAGAACTTCTTTCCCAGCAACTCACAGGAGACCCAACCCACTGCAGCAAGCGCTCTTTTCTGTCCTAATAAACTATGCTTTCCACTTAACCATTTGTGACCCAGGAGTTCGTTTTCCTGTTTCAGAGACTGAGAATCCCTGGACACATCCCCACAAGCTCAACAATATCTCCTTGCTCAGTTTGCATGACTGAGCCTTGTTCTCAGGACAATGTTGGTAATGGCGGTAAGTCAGTTCCCCCTCATCCCGACCCTCTAGTCAACAGAAGGAAACACTGCCCTCACTTCTCCCCCTGTTCTCACGTTAACTTTGAGGCCAGTGTTGCGGCCACTCTGCCCCCCATCTCCTTGAGGATCTTCACTCTACCAAGTATGATGTCCCTTTCCAGGGACCCGTTTCTCCTGATAGCATGTCAACAGTAGGTGAGGCCACATCTTACCTATCTACTCCACTGGTATGAAGTAGTCTAGCTTCTTAGATTTTTTTTGTTCCCAGCAGATTGGTCAGTTCTTTTGCCAGTCTGTCCTGGTACCCTCTACCAGCACCTTAAAGATATGGAAATTATATAGTGTAAGTTAACTCCAAAAGATTCTGTAGCTCGCCCCCAGAATTTTCTTCCAATAATGCTTTGCCAATTTCAAAACCCTTCACAAATTTTCCCCACAGAAATAGTGTTGTGTGTGGTTTAGTCGCTAATCCACAGCTTTATTAGCTCGTGTAAACCCAGACAATCCTCTATACAGAATCTATAATCTAGGACTAAAATGTTTTCCTTAATTTCAAAAGAACCCAATTTTCTGTATCTTTTACTTTGAAGGTTTCATTGTTCATTCCTCAATGCTTTACCAAATTCTCGGTCCAATCCCAAGAAATTGGCATTTTCTGTCTATGTAGTAGATGCCACTTCTACAAGTATTAACAGATGTCGCAGGCAAAGTGAGGGGGCCGTGGTTCCAGTCTACACTTTTGGAGAGAACATGTGTGCTGTCTGGTATAAATTAGTGGAAAAGTTCCTGTCATTTAGCTACAGTATGGAAACCAGTGTCTCCCCCCTCCCCCCAAGAAAAACTTACATAAAGGCAGAACCCAATCGCTGAGTTCTCTCTGTAGAAGGAGGAGGCAGAGCGGCAATTAAATTAGTCTTACACCTCTTTGCAATAAGATGACTCATACAGAAAAGCAGTTTAAAGACTTGGTTGATTTGGGGTTTCTTTTTCCAAAATGTGAAACTTCTAGAAAAATGTAAAATGAACGGATTTTTTTAACATCGTTGCTAATTTAAGATTCCTTGATTGCCCATAATCTACTTCACGTTTCTAAGGTTTACCTGAATGTTTGAAGGGTCTACCATATCCATGGTATAAGATACAAGAGGCTATTTAAATGAATTGAAATGAAACACTGTCTAAAGATGCAGTTTCTTAGTCGTTTTATCTCAAGGAATATTTTAATTCATTGCTAGATTCTTTCATTCCTTGCAGTGGCCACACAGAACTCACAGGCAATATTCATGATTAAATAGATTAGTAAGGAAGTTAACAGGTTACAATTGTTTTAGGGTACAAAAGAAATCCCAGTTACAACTATAATTTAGGGAGAACATTTATTAAGTCTGAAAGGGACAAAGATGACACAAAGACACATGATCTGGATGAGGAAATTCATTAGCATTAGGTCAAAATGGCATGTAAGATTCATCTGATACCAAGTTTTACAAAGAAGAATGGAAGGGCAAAGGAAATTGTCACAAAAGGGTGATTTGTGGCTGATAAATACATTCAAGTGGGACTACAGTAAGGACTCAAGACCATGATTGGGACACATACAGTGTTAGATAAAAGGACGTACATGATTGGCCAAGTATCTTCCAACCAAGATAGTCAAGGCAAGACTGATTGGGCATGACCCATGACTATCTGATCCCCAGGACTGTGACCTCCCTCAAGGACACATCTAGGCAAGCACCTAAATGAGACTACCCCTCCCTGGGTTGGCTTGCGCAGTGTATATAATCTGTTTTTCAAGGCACTCTGCCTGAGGGCATGATTATATCTATATCCTTGGTTGAGGATCAGAAAGGTTTCCTTGGAGGCTCAATCTAAGCTGGGACTCTCCAGATGATTTTGGACCATCCCTGTCTTCCATAGACTTCTGCAAATCAGGGGACTGCAAATCAGGGGACTCAGAATTTAAACTAATACACAATGCAGGTGAGAAATGCTTGGAATAGAGTTGTTCAATCAGGACATGTTACAAAGTACTTTCAAAGCTGATAATAGATGCCACTCAATTTGCAATCCACTTCCTGAGACACTCCAGCTCTAGTTAAGGACCCAGGATCTCCCCACTCCACAAACCAGTCTCCTGTTGAAAAGGCCCCAGCTTTATTTGTTCGGGGTCTGGGGGGGGCTGGAAAATCATCTCTGTCTCATCTCTGGCTTCTGCTGCTACTCTTCCTCCTCTGCCACTACTCTGATGTGACTGCTGTCTCCTGGATTAGGGAGGTCTACCTACAGCCATCGTAGTCATCAGGTGCCATCAAGCCGCTTGACTCATTGTGAACCTTTGTACAACTGAGCAAAACAGTGCCCGGTCTGGTGTCAACTTCACAATTGTTCTTATGTTCAAGCCCATGGTTTCAGCCACTGTGTCAGCCCACCTTGGCAAGAGTCTTCCTCTTGTTCATTGCCCCACGACTTTACCAAGTATGATATCCTTCCCCAGAGACTGGTCTCTCCTGACACCATGTCTAAAATGCAGGAGAGGAAGCGCTGACCACCTTACCTCAAAGGAACACTCAGGTTATACTTCTTCCAAGACATATCTCCTTGTTCTTTTGGCAGTCCACAGTATTTTCAATATTCTTCACCAACAACCATTCACATCCATTGGTTCTTCTTCAGTCTCCCCTATGTGCAACTGTCACATGAATACGAGGCAATTCAAACTACAATGGCTTGTGTCAGGTGAAACTTAGTCCTCAAATTAAACCTTGCTTTTCAATAATTTAAAGAGCTCTTGTGCAATAGATTTATCCAATGTAATATCAGTGCATCCTTTTGTTTCTAGACTGCTGCTTTCCATAAGTGTTGATTGTGGATCCAAGCATGTTGAGATCCTTGACGACTTGAATATTTTATTAATTTATTATATATAATTTCTATTTCTTGACCTGTTGGCTAAGATCAAGTATGGTATCACTGCTAGAGTAAATTTTAAATTCTTCCCAATTTGAAGAAGGCTATGGATAATAATAAAAACCCAAAATCCATTTGGAGTGTCCCCACGTGAATGAAGTTATCACTGGATTCCTCCTGACCGTTAACTAGTGATGAGAACATTCTGGTCCTCAGGCAGAGTGCATGGCTACATGAATTATCACCACCCATCCCACTCTGCCAGCTTGGGAAGGAGCCATGTCCCTTGGGGGCTTGCCTGGATGTGTCCTTGATGGGGATTGTAAGGTTATTGTTGTGAGGATCCATCCAGTAGGCTCATACTCATAGAAACCTAGTGTGCAAAAGAACAAAACACTGCCCAGGCCTGAATCATCCTCTAGATCATAGTTTCCCAAAGTGGGCGCCACCGCCCCCGGTGGTGTGTGGAATGATCTAAGGGCATTGTAAGAGCAGACACCTACACTTTATCTTGGATTCTGGCCTGGAGTACAAAAGGTTTTCCTTGCTGGGGAGGTCATGAGGAATTAAGTTTGGGAACCTCTGCTCTAGATTGTTCCTATGCTTGAACTCACTGTAACAGCCCAAGTGTCTATCCATCTTTTTAAAAGCCTTCTTCACCTCTGTTGCCCCTCTATTTTACCAAAGGCTCTTGTCCAGGGACTAGTTCCTCCTGACAACATCTCCAAAGTATATTCGAGTCAAGTCTCATCACTCTTGCTGCTAAGGGGCACGCTGGCTATACTTTTTCCAAGACACTCTCATTTCTCCCTTGAGCTGTGCATGTACTTTCTCCAGCACTTCTTCACAAAAATGCACTCATTCTTCTGCAGTATTGTTTATTCAATGTTCAAATTTCACATGCAAATGAGGCCATTGAAAATACCAGGGTTTGGGTCAGGTACGCCTCAGCCCTTAAAAGAACACCCTTGCTTTCCAATAATACAAAGGTTTTGTGCAGCAAATTTACTTACTGCAACTCTTCCTCTGATCTCTTGATTGCTGCTTCCATTAGCATTAATTATGGATCCAAGCAAGACAAAATCCTCGACGGCTACAACCTTTTTCCCACTAATCATGATGCTGCCTATGGATCTAGTTGTGAGAGTGTGGGTTTGCTTTATGTTGAGTTGTAATTCATACCGAAGGCTGCAGTCCTTGGTCTTCATCAGCGAGCGCTTCAGTTTTCATTTTCAAGAAGCAATGTTGTGTCATCTCCATATCATAACTTGTTAATAAGCCTTCCTCCAATTTTGATGGCACATTCTTCTTCTTGGATCCAGATTCTCTAATTATATTTATTCAGCATACACTTTAAATAAGTTATGGTGAGGGGAGACAACCCTGTTACATGCCTTCCTTTATTTTAAACCATGAGGGTTCCCTTGTTCCATTTGCACAACTGCCTCTGGGTCCATGTGCAAGTTCCACATGAGCACAGTCAAGTGTTCTGGAATTCTCATTCTTCTCAAGGTTTTCCATAGTTTTATGATCCACCCAGTGAATGCCTTGGGACCATGAATAAAACACAAGTAGGCCAAGTGTCATACAACTTTGGGGCATTGACTCCTGTATCTTTAAGGATCACAATATTCTGCAGAGATCCGATGTGGAAACTCCACCAGGTGAATACACTGTATATCAAACACACCTGAAACCAGAGAACTTAAGACTGAAATTATATGGTGTGTGAAGAAGCAGAAAACAGCAATACCAATAGTATTGAAATGTCAGTAGGTGGAACAACAGTGACTTCCTACTTCAATGCCCTACTTGCTGCATAAGATATTGTGGTAGTAGATAATCTGGTATTAATGTGGGATTTGAGAGGATTAAGAGTGAAGGAGGAGTCTAGTCTGTCATTCGGGTCATAGCCAATGAGCCCTCTGTGTGGGCATGGCCTTCCCCCTGAGAATTCTGGGAACTCCTGTACTTTCCTCCTCGGATGTGGGAGACACTACTAACTCTCTAATTACTCCCGTGGAGATGCTGTACTAACAAGGCTCACTTCCTGTGAGACACAGTACCTTTGAAGTGGGGAACTAGATTGACAAGTCATAAAAATGGAGAGTCAATGTTTGCCAGACTTTTGCCTCATGGTAGTGTGTCTTCTTTGGCTAGCCAGAAGTCAGATATGTCCATGCTGTTTACTGGGTTCTTCTCTGGAAAGAATATAGAAAGTTAAACTTTTTATTCTTTTCTTTAGGTGTAGTCTTTGGTTATTCCTGATTGAAGTGGCAAAAATGAATGTGACAAATACATATTTTGAGCTCAGGGAGTGAAATTGCTGCTTGAATTTCTCAGAAACCACACTACTAAGTTGTGGCGGTCATGTACTTTGGTGTCAATTTCATGATTGGGAGTGTAGGGGTGGAGTCTAGCCTGTCAATCTGGAGATAGCCAATGAGACATCTGTGCTGGCAGGTCTTTCTCTAAGAACTCTGGGAAACCTCACATTATTTTCCCCATGGAGGTGAGAGACTGTAGACTCAGTCCCGGGGAGATGCTCAACTGACAAGACAAGATGGCAGCATAGACCCTGAGTCCTAGGAATGGAGGAGCTGGAGGAGAAACCACACAGGCTTACCCTGATGGAACCAGACCTCTGAAGCCAGAAAAACCACAGAGAAACCCCTGCCAGCACTGAGATGCTTCTACCGCCACTGGATACTGCTGATGGACCCTGAGTCTTGCAAACGAGCTGTGGGGAGACCCCTGTTAGTGCCGGTATTTACTGCCACTAGATACACAAGACTCTGCACCCACTGCCAGGTGATTGTCCTGGTGTCATTTCACATGTTTCATCACTTGGAAGGAGACTTTATAGACTTGTATCAGACATATGGGCTAATATTGGATTTATGACTTTGGACTGGACTGGGTTGAGATGCTTTCTTAATGTCCCATTCCTCTTGTATATAAATCTTTCCCTTATATCCACATGCGTGTTTATGAATTTGTTTCTCTAGTATACCCGGACTAACACATAAGTAAAAATGGCTGACAGAAAATCTGGATCTGGTTTCATACTCTCAGAGGCCTAATCCTATATTTTGTATAAGTAAAATAGTTCAGATATGGATTTAGATAAACTACATGAGGTCTGAACTGGACTGTTTTAAGGATTGAGGTTAGTATCTGATTCTACCTTGTTTATATTGATTTCTTCTACTTATTATTGATATAATGATCAATAGAAATGTTTATTGGGAAGAATGAAACTAGAGAGCTTGCAAACCCAGCTTGTCTCCAGCCATAACATTTGACCTGTAGATGGGTTTAGGCCACACCAGCAAAGAAAGCTTTGAAAAAACATGCCTCAATCAGTGCTTCCGAGTACTCCAGGACATTTTCATTCCCAGGGGCAAGATTGACAGAATGAAGAAAGAGGAACTCTTTGGGTTTTTTGAAATCTTGAACTATTGGTTTTTGTCAGAATGTGGAAAAATCTGGAACCATGAAGAAAACTCCTCTTTAGGACTGAATAATAAAAGAAGCCTGTGGGCAAGCTGAACTGCTTGCTAGGGGCCCACCTGGATTCACTTGTTGAGTGGTAGTGGGAGGAATAAAGAGACAGGTTGAGTCTGGCCACTGACACCGGTGGACCTACCCGGTTCAGAGGAACTAGAGGAGAGGATGAGAGCAGGTTGACTGGTCTAAAATTCATGGCCAAGCACAAGGGGCTAGGATTGTTGAGAATTTGCGATGGGGCTTGTGGCAGTCACTAATCTGGCATCAATTTCAGAATTGGGAGTGTAGGGGTGGAGTCTAGCCTGTCGACCTCTGTGTGGGCATGGGTTTCTCCTGAGAATTCTAGGTAATCTGGCCATATTTCCCCTTTGGAGGTGAGAGTCTTAGAGATCAATCCCTTGGAGACACTCTACTGACAAGACACAAGGCTGACTTCCTGTGAGACATCCTGGAGGAGAAGCCACATGGGCTCACCCTGATGGAACCAGACTTCTGAAGTCGAAAAAGCCACATAGAGACTCCTGACTGTGTTCAGACACTTGAGAAGCCACAGAGAGACCTCTGCCAGTGCTGAGATGCTTTGTCATACTGGATACACAAGACTCTTTACCCACTGGCCTGTAAGTGTCCTGGCATGTGCTTCTTGATTCTGAAGAGGACTTATGGATTGGTATCAGAAGTATGGACTAATATCAGACTTATGGACTTGGACTGGACTAGGTTGGAATGCTTTCTCAATGTCCCATTCCTCATATATGTAAACCTCTCCCTTATATACTTATGTGTGTTTATGAAATTGTTTCTGTAGTCTACCCGGACTAACATAGGACTATAGGACTATGGTCCATGACAGGGGTCCTCAACCTATGGGTTGCAACCCCTTTTGGGGTCGAACAACCTTTTCACAGGGGTCTTCTGATTCATAAAAGTAGCAAAATTATAGGTAGGAAGTAGAAATGAAAACAATTTTTGGTTTAGGCGATCACCACTACATGAGGAACTGCATTAAAAGATTATGGCATTAGAAAGATTGAGAACTACTGGTCTAAGGCAAGGGAACTGATGTTCACTTGGTGAGTTGACCAAAATCCGACTAGATGAAGAGAAAATATTTGAGTGTATGAACGGGTGCATATTGCTGCAGACTTTATGGGTGGCCTATCCTGATTTGACTTCGCTTGTGGATGCTGAAGATTCTTCATGTCAAAGAATATAATTGTAAGTGGGCAGTATAGAAATTGGATACCCAAAATTGGGGGATAAAGGCATGAAGTGGTTGGCTTACAAGATGTCATAGGTGGCAGAATATACTCATGGAATTGTAGGATAAAGGTGGAAAATGTTAGGCATAGGATATTTGTTTTGTTCACTGATAGACTATTATATTTAAATGAGGGTGGCACATATTGAATTACATGGATTTTAGTTGGGTTTCTGTGTGTGTGTGTGTGTGTGTGTGTGTGTGTGTGTGGCATCACTGCCCTGATGGGAGTAGGAATAGATTTTAGTTTTATCCTGTTAGATACAGATATGATTTTATTATTGCTTGTTTGAAAAGTATATATGGCTAGAGAGCTATGTGACACTATCAAATTGACACTGGTAGTGGTAGTTGGTTGGTCAGTGGTAATTACATAATCTGGTGCCAATTTGGGACTTGTGAGGATTAAGGTGAAGGGATAGAGTTTAGTCTGTGAATTGGGTCATAATCAATAAGGACTCTGGCCATGGCCTTCCCCTGAGAATTCTGGGAACTCCTTCAAGGCGGGAGACACTTCTAACTCTCTGCTCAATTCCTTGGAGATACTCTACTGACAAGACTCACTTCCTGCAAGTCAGCTCTGAGGAGAAATCACATGGACTTACCCTTATACAGCCCTGGGAGCCGGAAAAGCCACATAGAGACCCCTGAAAGCACTGAGATGCTTACAATGTCATTGGATCCAAAGATTTTTTTTTCTACCCACTGGCCTCTGATCATCCTGTGTTAGGTGTCATTGCATGTGTTTCATGTATTTGAAGAGAACTTTATAGAAATGTATTGGACATATGGACTAATATGGGACTTAGGTACATGGACTGGACTGGGTTGAGATGTGTGTTAGTCTGGGTAAACTAGAGAAACAAATCTACAGAAACTCATATATATATACATATATATATGAGAGAGTTTTATATATAAGGTAAGTGTACATTCAAAAAGCAACCCAACCCAGTGCTGTCCAAGCCCTTAAGTCCAACATTAACTCATATGTCAGACACCAATCTACAAAGTCCTCCTCAATCTCACAAAACATACACAATGACACCGACTGCAGGAGGAGAGTTGAATCACTGAGTGTTTAAGCATCTCAGCACTGGCAGGGGTCTCCATGCAGCTGCTTCAGCACCCAGGGCTGCATTGTGGTAGGTCCATGTAGCTTCTCCTCAGGGATGTCTTGCAGGAAATGAGCCTTGCAAGCTGAAGCAGTGAACTGGCTAAGGCAGCTGCACCCTGGTCTAACCATCAGACAGCAAGAGACCCCAGTACTAGGAAGGCAAGGTCACCAAGTCATTTTTCTCTCCGCCCTTCAATTCATCCCACATACGTTTAACGGCCAGATTGGCACAATAAACCTTAACTATCTCAGAATGCTTTTTTAATGTACTATTACCCCTTGTATAAAACTCTCTCTTTAAGTAGAAAGAAAATGTTTTCAGAATGATGATGGCAAAAAATGTGCTTTGCATACAATGGATGGATGTATGGATTGTGACAAGCATTATGTGAGGCCTCAATAAAATGATTTAAAAAAAAAAGAAACATAACCGGTGGCATAGTAGTTGAGTGCAGGACTGTAGGCCATTGGGTTGGCAGTTCAAGTCCAGAAGCAGCTCTCCAGGAGCAAGGCTGGGCCTCCTACTCCCACCAGAGGGCAGTGATGCCCACAAAAAAAAAGGAAAAAGAAAAAAGAAACATACTGTTCATAAAACCTCAATAAGTATGCCCCCCCAAAAAATCCAAACCCTTCTCTCTTATACACATGAGTGTCCATGAAAATGTATTATTCTGGAAAATCTGTGATTGAAATTGTCAGTGACTATTATTGCATGTTTTGCCTGCCAACCAACTCCCATTGCTGGTGTCAATAGTATCTAATCACATAGGTATTTATTCTATAAAAGTGAATAATCCAGATATTGTGGGATGTAGTTAGCCCACACTTGCTCAATCTCCCTCTCTCAAGTGTGTTAAAAAATGAGTGCCAGTGCCATATAATTTCAGTCTTAAATCCTCAGGTTATAGGTGTGTTTGATGTACAGTGTAGGCACTATAAACAGAAAGTCCTTATCCTCCAGGGAGATGATCCATAAGATTCTCTGCCATAAATTAACAAGCATGTTGGGGCTGAGCCCTGGTGGCGTAGTGGTTGAGTGCAGGACTGCAACGGTTCAAATCCAACAGCAGCTCTCCGGGAGCAAGGCTAGGTAGCTCCCACGACCACCAGAGGGCAGCGATGCCCCCCCCCAAAAAATTAACCAGCATGTCTCTAAGGTGATCCAGAAGAAGATAAAAAGTATAGATTTAGGAATGGATTTGGGGTTTGTATTTAGTCCTGACTACAACCTATGAGCAACTGATACTTGCCCTCGTGAAGAAAAAACGAAAGTCATGGGTGCTATAGCAAAGTATGGTGAGGACATTAGATCATGCTTGCCTATCAGATAAAGCAGCATCTGTAGTCTTAATGGTTTGTTTCCAAATAGGCAGACCTGTAAGTGGTACATCAACTAAGTCCACCTAGTAGAAGCACACCAACATTTGTGACCTAAGGACTGTAAATTATACAATCTGAGCCAGGAGGAGGAAATAACATCAGAGCTTAAGTTGTGAGATTCTGGTGTGCTAAAGGCTATGGATAACAGTGGAAGCCCAAAATATATTTGCAGGATATATACAGGGAAGAAACCTCTGGTGATTTCTCTATAACCATAATTGATGGGTGGGAATAAACTGGCTATGAGAGAGACAACTATTGTAGATTAAATTGATAAATCTGACTTGAAATATTAAAACTTTGTCACTTGATCTTCCATGTGATACACTTTGGGCTTAATCTGGTTTTTAATAGTTTCTGATTGGTTTTTTATATTGGGATTTATTTTTGCTGTATTTTGTCATTATAGGGAGCTTTCTGGATGATTTCATGTGTTCTACAGTATATGAAAGCCAGACAAATGAAGTCACAGAGACAGCAATTAATATAAGGGTTTCTGGAGGTTATGGTGATGGAGAGGGCTGAGGGAGAGCTAATATCAAGGAGTTGAAGAAGGAAAAAATGTTTTAAAACTGATTTTGGTAGCATTTGTACAAAGCTGCTTGATATGAATGAACTATGGAATGGTATGATGTCAGAATTAACTCCTACTAAAAGGTTTGGGAGAAAAATAAAACAACAAGTAAACATCTTTCTGGTATTCTCTGCTTATAGGCAAAATTCATCTGACACCAGGAGTGATATCCCTTGTTTCTCATCCTCTTCTGGATTCATCCTGGACTTCTGCCACCTCCCTCACAATGTACCACTGAAATCGTTGGATGATCTTCAGAAAAATTACACTTGTACGTGATATCAATGCTATTGTTCTACAACTTGAGTCTTCTCTTGGGATTGCAAGACTTGCATAATTATGCAGGAGTTGCATAGTTATGAGTCATGCTCTCAGAAGGCCCTGGACCAATCTTCTAAGCTCTTCTGTCTAACACAACGTATGCATCCCAATTCTGTTCCCTCATCTCTAGTGCCACCTGTAGCCATGGTACATTGAACTGCCTCCCATAATGAATCTGTGACAGTTTCCTAGTGCACCATGCATTAATGAAGTAGCTCTGTGTCTATGGATCTTTGGATGCCATTATGACCTCATGCTAATGGTCTCCCTCATCTGGATACTGTGTAAAGCAGCGGCTCCCACCCTGTGGGTCGTGACCCCTTTGGGGGTTGAACGGTCCTGTCACAGGGGCCACCTGATTCATAACAGTGGCAAAATTATAGTTATGAAGTAGCAACAAAAAATAATTTTATGGTTGGGGGCAGGGGTCACCACAACATGAAGAACTGCATTAAAAGGTTGAGGCATTAGGACAGTTGAGAACCACTGGTGTAAAGGCTTAGCAAGTGTTCTCATTAAATTACATTTGAGACTGAAGTCTCTTTTGTACCCTAAACCACTGTACAGTGATCTCGGGTCCAGAGGTACATTCCCCTCCTGAATTTTGCTGGTAGTGAAATCACCCCTCCTGCTTTTCAGAGAACTCATTTTATACTTAGTAGGCTGGCAATCCAGTGAATTCTGCTAACAGTTACTCACAGTTAAGTCCTATCAGTGTTTTCACCCACCATCTTACCCCGATTCATGCAGTAAAAGGTTGTTTAGTTGGAGTCACAGAGATTCGGGCTAAAAGAGTCACATTAAGTAGTCCACTGCCTCTACCACCGCAGTAGCCATTATTGAAGACCTCGTTAGGTATACGTGGCTCATTCACTCATTCACTGCTCTTGAGTTGATCCAGACTCCTATCAATCCTATAAGACAGAGTAGAACTCCCCCTGTGGACTTCTGGGGCTGTAAATCTTTACAGGAGCCGACAGGCTCATATTTCTTCAGAAGACTGGCTGATAAATTTGAATTGCCAATCTGTGGTTAGAAGTCCAACGTTTTTCCTAGAACACCATAAGGATTCCAGGAACAATGTGGATGTGCTAGAGAGAGAAATTCCTATCAGACCGCTATTTTAAACAATACGTTCACTCCACTGCTCATGAAATTATTTGAGTCCCTGCAGAAGGTTGAGGCCACTCAGAGGCACCCAGGAAGAAAGTCCTCGATTTGGAGATTTTTTTCTTTTAGAAAGATCATTGAAAACAATAGGGAGCACAGTTCCATTCTGACCTTGTTGCATGTGGAGTCATCATTAGTTAGACAATGGTTTTATAGACATTAACTAAATCCAAAGGACCATTGCTGTATTAGGAATTAAGAGGTCCTAAGGTTAGCATATGCACATAGAGGCAAGAGAGGGGAGCATGACACTGTTAGCCAAGATAGAGTGAACTTCACTACTGACATACAGGGCCCAAATATTTTGTACTGGGGTATGTTCAGTCTTAATATATGATTTATCTTCTAGGGGAGAAAAACCAAACCAAACTCACGGCCATCAAGGCAATTCTGACGCAGAGAGGTCCTACAGGACAGAGTAGAAGTGCACCTGAGGGGTGCTAAGACTGTGGCACTTTATGGGAATAGATAGCTTTGTCTTTCTCCCATGGAACCTAATGGTGGTTTCAAACTACCAACTTTTCAATTAACAGCCCAAGGCATAACCACAGATTCCAATGTAATTGATCAACATATTGATTAAACCTTAAATAAGATAAAGACAATTCATGCGGATGAGGGAGATCTTCAACTCAAGACTCTACATAGTGTCCAAGGAGTCACAGAAATTTGCCACTTAAATAGAGTATGGGGACAGAAAGACACTCTTACAATTGATTAGTGGTGGATCAATACATCAGTTGCTGGTGGGATTACAGAAGCAATGAAAGGGACCAGGATTGGGATACAACCAAAGGCCAGCACGAATCATGGCCATGTGGACCCGCAAGCTCAGTTTGATTCAGAAGAACCCTACAGAATACCATCAAAAGATGATGGATTTGAGCTGCTTCCCTTGTGGTTAGCAGCCAATTCAGACCCTAGAACACTGTCATAATTTTATAAATCCCATCATGGACATTCTCGAGCAAATTCCTAAGACTAGGCTGCCCTTTCCTGGGCTTGCTGGGGAAGTGGTAGCAATCTACTTTCAAACACACTCTGTCTATGGCAGTGGTTCTCAACCGTCCTAAGGCCATGACCCTTTCATACAGTCCTCATGATGTGGTGACGCCCCCAACCATAAAATTATTTTTGTTGCTACTTTATAATTATAATTTTGCTACTGTTATGAATCAGCTGACCCCTTTGAAAGGGCTCACCTTTCAATGACCCCCCAAAGAGGTCACAATCCACAGGTTGAGAACTGCTGGTCTATGAGCAAAGTCATTCATTCTGCTAGCTTATTAATTATCAAAAAAGCTCCATGGACACTCAAAATGGATGTAGAGTTTTCAGTATAAGCCATAGGCTCCCTCAAGCCTAGTGCTGAGAATTTGAGCTCTGACGTATTTCTCACATTTCATAAATCATGCAGTCATTGTTGGCTGTTACTTTTCTTGCCAGGCTTGCTATTAGTCAGATTCAACACAATTGCAGTGTGTGTGTGTGTGTGTGTGTGTGTGTGTGTGTTTAAACTAGTAAGAACAAGGGCTGAACCCCGGTGGTGTAAGTGGTTGAGTGTGGGACTGTGGCCTGTGGGCTTGGCGGTTTAAATCCAGCGGTGACTCTAAGGAACAGCGCTGGGTAGCTCCCACAACCACGAAAGCGCAGTGATGCCCCCCAAAACAAAACAAAAAAAAAACCCTAAAATAAATAAATAAACTAGTAAGAACAGATACAAGACGGATGAAAGGTCAAAATATATTTCATTTTTTTAAGAGTTGTAGTAAATATTTCTTTGAATTAAAAAAAGTTTTAATAAATGAAAACTGAATAATACTTAAATAATTAAATTGTCTAAATGTATAAGTGGTATCTTCCTAGTCTGTTATTAGTTTAGAAGTTCTCTTCATTTTGGATGACTCTGCTGATATTTGGAAAACAAGTGATAAAGCTTCCAGAATCATAGCAGCACTGCAGTAAGACAAACTGGCAGACCAGTGATGGTGGACAGCATATTAACCTATCCATAGAGGAGAAATCCAATCAGTAGAAATAATATTCAAATTTATGAAGCAAGCAACCACCATAGCTAGTGATGAAGATATCGAATAATTTTGACAGCATCATGTTTGAAATTGATCAAATATATAATCAAGATGCCTTGATAATTACTGGTTTTTGGAATACAAATTTGGAAACAGTGGAAAGAACGATAGCTGAAAAATATGGACATGGTGCCAGGAATGTAGCTGGTTAGAATTTCCAAGATCAACAAGTTCTTCATTTCAAAAACCCTTTTATCACCAACACACATGGTAACTGTACACATGAGCTTCTCCAGATGCAATCCACAGAAATAAAATTGACTACGTCTGTGGGAAGAGAAGATAGCGAAGTTCAATATCAACTGCTAACATGAGTCCGTGGCCAACTGTGGAACAGGTCTTCACTATTGAAGTGTAAATTTAGGTTGAAGCTGAAGGAAATTAAGTCTGTGAAACCAAAATGCAACCTTGAGTATATCCCACCTGAATTTCAAGATCTTCCCAAGCACAGATTTGCAGCTTTAAAATGAATGACGGAAGACTTGATGAGCTGTGGAGTGATGCCGAGAACACCATACATAAAGAAATCAAAAGGTCATTGTGATAGGTAGTGCCAACATGGCCAAAGAAGAGAGGTAGGTTTGTTGTGATAACATGGCCAATGAACACAGATGAGATTAATTGAAGGGCAGAGGTATAAATGGCTCTGTGATCCTCGCCTTTTTCTCTCACTCTTGGATCTTCAGCCCACAGACTTGCTTGTCCTGTGCCTCCATTTGCAAGCTACATTACCCATGGGACACCTGATCCGTGGACTATGTCACTGTAAGTCGAGGTTCCTTTAAGTCCTGCTTTACCACACTGCTAGAATCTATATCCCTTGATCTGGAGACTATCAGACCCTGCCATCTGACTGACTTTTAGTCACCTGTCTTGCTGTTTGCTGCCTATGACTGGATAGCCTGAATTGTTCTACAGAGATTTACCTGGCAGCCGTCAAGACTCAAAGGACTGCCAGAGTATTAGCTGTCTCATACAAGTGAGTTGTACTGAGCCATAAAGCATAGTGCTTTATAGATTAGCTAGCTGTTTCTTTCTTATGTCATATATCTTTCTATCTATATAAATGTGTGTAATTATTTGTGTCCTAGTTTTGTTTCTCAAAGTAACCTTGTTGAACACA
This sequence comes from Nesogale talazaci, assembly GCA_004026705.1. NCBI lineage: Eukaryota > Metazoa > Chordata > Mammalia > Afrosoricida > Tenrecidae > Nesogale > Nesogale talazaci. Next base: position 29,669 of record PVJH01018860.1, read on the forward strand.
GTCATGAAAAAGAAAAAAAGAATATCAAAATAGATGTCAGAAAAGACTGAAACTTGCCCTTAATTATAAAGTAGCTAAGGCAAGTGGAGGAAATTATGAAGTCGAAGAGCTGAACAGGAATTTTCAAAGGACATTTGAAAAATAAAATGTGAAGTATTATAATGAAATGGGCAAAAAATCTATTGTTAGGAAACCAAACCAGAAGAACACACTTATACGTAACTTAAGTTGAAGGAATTCAAGACAAAATCAAATCTCAAGTTGCAATGTTGAAGAATTCTTTGGGCAAAATGTTGAATGGTGCATGACACATCAAAAGAAGAGAGAATTCACAGAATTAAAAAAAATTTTTTGAATTCACAGAATTACTGTACCAAAAAAACCCCAAACTAGTCAAGATTAAAATATTTTAAGAGGTAGCATATGATCAAGAACCAATATGAAGAAATCCACATGCACTGAAAGTATTAGCCAAAAATAAGGTTCCAGGAATTGACAGAATATCATTAGTATGAAATGTACAAATAGCTATCATTAGAAAATTAAAAAAGGAACACAATCTATGTCAAGATGAAAGTAAAGAAGAAAAAAATTCAGGAAAGGTGTGAGTCAGAGTTGTGTCTTTTCACCATATTTGTTCAGTCTATACACTGATCAAATAATCCAGGAAACTGAATGATATTGAAGATTCCCAAATATTTTGGCTTTCCTCCTTTTCAGAAAAATAATTAAATAAATAACTCAGCAATTAATTAATTAAATAATTAAATAAATAACTCTGCATTTAGAAATGTGTGTATTGTGGCAGTTACATAATCTCCTGTCAACTTGAGCAAAGGGGTGGAGTCTGGCCTGTCAATCAGGTAATAGCCAAAGAGGCCTCTATGTGGGCATGACCTTGTCCTGAGGATTCTGGGAACCCCTGTCTTCCTCCATGGATGCAGGACACACACAATTCATAGACATTCATATGTGTATAAGAAGAACTTTATATAAAAGATTAATTGTATATTGAGAAAACATCCCAGCCCAGTCCAGATCAATTCCCTAAATTTGGTATGAGCACATGTGCCTGATGCTAGCTCATTACTTCTTCTTTAGACTTGTGTAGCACATACAAGGATGTCACAGGCCAGTGACAGGAGAAGATCTCAATGCTGGCATGGGTCTTCACATGTCTACTCCATCTCTCTGAATGTCTCAATAGCAAGAAAGGGAAGGCAGTGAGCGTACCCTCCTTCTGGGAGGGAGACAGAAGTTTTCAGAATCCTCAGGGTAAGGCCATGCCCACACAGAGGCCTCATTGGCGATACCTGATTGACAGGCTAGACTCCACCCCTTCACTCAAGTTGACAGGAGATTATGTAAAAGCCACAAGGAGTGAAGGGAATTAGGTTTTTGGAAGTGGTCATGGGAATAACCTAGGATCGATTATGAGTGACATAGTCTTGTAAGCCTTCTCTTCATATGTGATTTTGAATTTTGTTCTACCTTTTTCTTCCACTCTATACATGACATTCTAGAGAATATCATGTTCATGGAAAGCACTATTAAAAGAAATTCTATTTTAAAGATCAAATAAAGTGGTTGTGGGAAACAAAATACATATTGTTTCCATCTAGTCAGTGACTGATTAGTGTTTCTTAAAATACTAGAGATTAACAAGAAATTGTGACTACATATATTACTTACCAAAAGTTTGCTTATAACTATTTATTTCACATTTTTAAATAATAAAATGTTTTTTCAGCCCTGATGCTGTATCTTCAGTTATTTTAAAGTGTCCATCTTCTAAAATAACTATCATAATTGAAGTATAAAGGTTAAATGGACTTCTTTTCATCTAGTCATATTTCACATACACTCCAGCTGTGAAATTGAGATTAAACCACTAAAAATGTATTTCAAAAGATGCTATGTATGTCCAATAAAATTATCTTGACTGGGTCTAGTTTTCTACCTACTCTTATGGCTTGGGAATGACTTGGAAATTCATACCCTGTCTTGGTTCATTTCACATTCTACAGCGATGAGTGGGCTCATGGCAGTCTTGAGCATTTGCTTTTATTTTCTATGAATAATAAAATATAGAGCTTCTTAGAGTTTTTATGATAATTTAAAAGATGTTCTTAATATTTTAGCTCTATGAATAAACTAGGGTAGATTTGCATAGTATTTTTAGGCCAAGGCAATACATTCTCTCTTTTCTACTAGTTTTTGATGTTGACTGCCCACACGAAATTTTTAAAAAGTAGTGTTTTATTGCAGTAGATATGAGAATGGCATGCCTATTACTATCACTGCTCCCAAGGTTGAGCTAATCACTGCCACAACTATTATTTTAAGTTTTTTATTTTATTGTGGTGTAAGCATGCATGTCTAAAGACTAGTGGGGGGGGTTGTTTGTTTGCGTGTTTTTCTGTAGAACCCCATCTTCAACCACCTGGAGGATTCTAGTAATGAATGGTATTTTAAGTGCCAATCCTAGTGGATATACTTGAACTCTGTCACTCTTGGGTTGGCACATTGTCCACTCTGTCTAACAATGAATTATTATTGTAGAACAGTGGCAGATCTGGCATACCCAATGATCCTTCACTGCAAGAATAATTAGCTCCAGATCAAATTGAAATTTTGAACAGAAAATGTTGTAGTTGAACTCATTTTTAGTACTGTTTCAAAGGAGTTAAATACAGTTCATAAGATGTGTGGTAACAGTTTTTCTTTTGCACACACAGAAAGGGGGACATGCTCAAACTCAGTGGTAAAAAGCCAAGGGAAAAGATTCAAAGAATAACTCAGATATTTCATTTCCCTATACCATGGTGAAGTAGCTATCAGTGCAAACAAACAAACAAATAAATAAATTGCCACCGTTTGCCCACCTTTCAACAAGAGACCTGTATCGATTTCCCATCTAGTTCTAGTAATAAGCTGCCTTCAGGATCCCCTTAATGACCCCACTTTATATATAATTCACATGAAAACAAGTGGCACTTCAAGAAAAATTTACTGTTTACATGAGAGATCATCGCTTTTAGAACTAATCCAACAAGAAATTAGCCTTACATTCTGTGATATTCACCTTTTTGACACAATCACTGAAGACAAAATGGGTGGTGCATAAGCAAATGTGACTAAGAAAGCTTGTGGTGCTTAGTTATCACAAAAGATAGAGTGTCTGTTGTCTGAAAGGCTTGAAGATAGACAAATAGCCATCTAGCTGAGAAGCAACAAAATCCACAGGAGCTGTCAATAGGATCAGGTATCAGACATCAAAGACCCAGAACAAAAAATCATTTTCAATGGTAATGAAGGGGACACCTAAGAGACCCAAAGTCCATCTGTAGAAAATTGGGCATCCCTTACAGAAGGTTCACAAGGAAACGATGAACAAGTCAGGGTGCAATATAGCACCAATGAAACATACAGTTTTCCTTTAGATCTTAAAGGTCAGTGGTTCAAACCCAGAAAGGCGAAATAGCTCCCTAAATATTACAGCTGCAGAATCCCTACAGAGCAATTCTAGTCTGTCCTGCAGGGTTGCTGCTGGTCAGAATTGATCTGATTTCCCTGATAAGTGGTGGGATTTTCTAAAAACCCAAACTCAAAACCAAACTCAGCCGAGCTGATGGGCTGAGGGTTCCTAATAACCCCATTAATAACTCAGGGGCCACCAGGACTCCAGTATTCCTAAATACAAAATGAAGCATAGGTTAACAATTATTTCGTGAGCATGGATATTTTACTGAGCGCATGAGGTGTTGATTCAAGTTAGCAGTTCCCTCTGATGAAAGGAGGATTAGATTTTCTATTCCCCTAAGAGTTAGTTTCAGAAACTCACAGGGGCAGTCCGTCTCTCTCCCGTAGGGTTGCTGTACATCACAGCCAACTGGATGGATGGCAGTGAGCGATTCCATTTTGTTTTGGATGTCATTCTGGCATTAACAAGATGCAACTCCCCACAATAACAAGATTCTGTGTCAATATCTTCAATCTTGGACTCTAATAATTCTGTGGCCAATCGTTTATTCCTTATACAAGTTTATTTACTTTTAATGGAAGGCTATCAGTAGCAAGTAGGTATATGCCTATGCAAAATATGCTATTCATAGTCCAATAAAATCTCAAAGGATAATTTTGACATTTTTGTGTATGAGAGAAAGACTCCAGAAACAACGTGAGGAGAAGTTGAAAACATCTTAATATGTAGTTAGGTCCTCAAAGGAAATGAAATTCATAGTTTATGATACTGATAATAGAAACAAACACATTAGCGTAAGATGAAATTCGGCTGGCATGAATTTAAATTTCTAAAGGAGGTTAAGTGGCATAATTTAAAAGGCAAAATTAAGGTTTCATCTCTGCCAGAAATATAGATAATTCTTGTGGCTTTAAAGGGAAGAAAACTCTATTTTGTGGGACTTCATTGCCCCCCATTCTACTTTATTCAAACATGTAACAATCTAGCTTGACATTCATTTGTGAAGCCTGAATAATTTTCTTGTAATAAATTTTATGTCTATGAGTACAGTGTACTGTAATATAATTTATGCAAAGTATACATGTTTTGCAAATTCATAAATTGAATGCACTTCAAGATTTTCAGAAATTAAGCAAGGCCTGCAACAGACCACAGAATGATGGACAAAGGAGAGCTGGAGCAAGGCCAGCCTTTAGAGATGTAAACAGTAATTTATAATGTCATGTAGTTTCTTTCAAAAAAATCTAATGGTAAACTTAAAATTGACACGGAGAGAGTCTCACACACATAGAAACTTACAAACCCCAAACTCAACCCACTGCCATCGGGTCAGTTCCAACTCTTAGCAACTGTCCAGGAGAGAGTAGAACTGCACCATCAGGGGTCCAAGGCTTTAGATCTTTTTAGGAACAGACGGTAGGTTGGAACTACTGACCTTACATTCAGTAGCTCAATGCTCATCCCACTGTCCCACCATGACTCCTCAGAAATGTATAGCATTATATGTGTGTATGTGTTTGTGTGTGTGTGTGTGTAGTTTTCAAAATAGTCTTACATCACCATCACAGTCTCAAAACTACCTGATCACTTTTATAAAATTTTCAAATCCCAAGCTCTCCAATTATAGAAACAGGACTTCTCAGCACAATTTGAAGCGCCCCGGTGGTGTGGTTGCATACTGTATGATGTAAAATCAGCAAAGGGGTGTGTCAGAGTTGCAGCCTCTCACCATAAAGATCCAACTTGTATGCCAAGCAAACAATTCAGAGAAGCTGGATCTTATGAAGAAGAAAACAGCATTGTGATTGAAGGAAGGGTTATCAACAGCATGCGATTCACAGAGGACACAGCCTTGATTGCTGGCAGTGAGGAAGAACTGAAACACTTGATGAAGACCGTGGATTGCTGCCTTCAATATGGATTACAGCTCACTGTAAAGTAGACCAACCCCCTCGCAACTGGACCAGGAGGTAACATTGTGGAGAAAAGATTGAAGTTGTCAAGGATTTCACCTTGCTTGGATCCACAATCAATGCACACCGAAGCAGAAGTCAACAGACTAAATGGCGCATTGCATTTGGTAAATCTGCTCTGCAAGACTCCTTTAAGATGCTGAAAAGCAAGGATATTATTTTGAAGACTAAGATGCACATACCCAAGCAATGGTATTTTCAATCGCCTCCTATGCATATGAAAGTTGGGCATTGAGTCAAGGTGACCAAAGAAAAGGGGGCACTTGAACTCTGGTGTTGGTAAAGAATATCAAAGGTACCATGGACTGCCAAAAGAATACACCAATCCGTCCTGGAAGAATGTTCGTTAGAGGAAAAGATGGCAAGATTTTGTCCTGTGTGCTTTGGACATGTTATCAGCAGACACCACTCTCTGGAAAAGCACGCCATGCATGGTCAAGTGGAGGTGCAGCGCAAAAGAGGAATGTTCTGGACAAGATGATTGACACAGTGGCTGCAACCATAGCTCGACAAAAGAAGACCTGTGAGAATGGTGCAGGACGAGTGGGCATTTCATCCCGTTCTACACAAGGTTGCAATGAATTGAAGCTGATCCAATGGCATAGATCAACACCAACAACAATAACGAAGGCACCCACTTTTCTTACCACTGTAAAGGCAGCATGACAGAACTAAACAGTAAGATTTAGAAGATTAAAAGTGATCATCGAAAGCATAAGACAGGAAACAATAACAATAATAAAGAATTGGTCAAGGATTCATGAGGGAGGGAGGGGGGGAAAGCTGACATCAAGGGCTTACATTGAAAGAAAATGGTTTGGAAACGTTGATGGCAACATCTGTCCAAGTGTGCTCCATACAATTGGATGATGGATTGCTAAAAGATTTGTAAGAGCCTCCCAATAAAATAATAAAAAACAAAACAAAGCCCTATCTACGCACTACCTTTACACTAAGAAGGACTGGTAGGTTACACATTGGGCTTGAAATTACCCGCTGTTCTGAGGATGGAAACTTGGGCCTTTGGTTCCTGGAAAGATTTACAGCCTGAGTCCTCGATGGCTGCTGATTCAGAAGGGCCTCCTTGGCCCTGGTGTTTGCTTCATCTCCAGCCTGCGGTCTCGTCATTCGGAACTGTTCCATGGGTTTCCTCTGTTGTCAGCCTATGTGTAAGGAGGGCACACTGCTTATTCTTGCATTACCCTCACAATCATTGTTTTCTGAGCCCATTGTTTCCACCACACTGTCAATTTATCTTTTTGAGGATCTTTATATTTGCGTTGACCCTCTAGTTTACCAAGCATAACGTCCCTCTCCAGGGATTGATCCCTTCAAAGCAAAGGGAGCTAAGTCTCTATCCTCTCATAAGAAGCATTGTTTTTTTGCTTCTCATTTCACAGAACATTCAATATTTTTCACCAGCCTCAAAACTCAAAGGCATCTCTTTTTCTTTGATCTTCTGTATTCACTGTCCAGTTTTCATGTGTGTAGCAGGCAAGTAAAAATAGTATGGAGTGCATCAGGGACACCTTAGCCCTGTAAATGACATCTTTGCTTTTTAATACTTAAAAGAGGCATATTGCAACACACTTGTCCTATGCAACAAATTAATTTTTCTTAACTCTTGCATTTAGGGGCAGTGATTCTAATTATAAGTTACTACAAGTAACTCTTGCATCCAGGGGCATTAATTGTAACTACAAGAATGTGGCCTACAAGAATATTAAGCCAATTAATATAAAAAGCCACTGTTATGAACCTTATTGAGAGAAAACTTAACTACCTGAATTTAGTTCCCAAGCATAACACTAACCACTAAAGATGAATGATAGCCACCACGGTTTTGGAAAGGACACTTGTAAAGCAAGGGACCCAAGGTTATTGAGCTTTACAGAGTCAAATTGTCGTTATTGGCCCTAGAGTGGCCAATGGGGCAGGCAACAGATTCTTTAGTTCCTTTTGTACTTTACTTTTAGTTTTTACTTACTTTTAGTTTCTTTAAGAAAAAAATCAATTGCATTGCAAAAGTAAGAAAATATTTTTATAACACAGGACACAAAGCCACTTATCTGTGCTCAAGTCCATTCATACTCACAGAGACAATATAAGACCCATTAGAGCTGCCTTGTAAGGTTTTCCCTGGCGGCACGGCAGTTGCACATTGGACTGTAGTCTGCCTGGTAGCCAATTCTAAACCATCAGCGCTCTGAGCTTCCTCCTACTGTAAGCAGTCTCAGTCTCAGAATCCCATGGGGTGTCACTCTGAGGCAGCGTGGACTCAACAGATGTGAGCGTACAGGGTTTCCCAAGCTGTCCATCTTTACAAAGCAGACTGCTCCGTGGCCCCTGGCTGATTCAAATAGCCATCCTTTTTGTTGGCAACTGTGTGCTTTCTTGATGTCTCTGGGTTTCTTCGCCTTTGATAGGCATATCAAACTTAATAGCTCCAAATCTTTAGTGAAACTTGGAATCATAAAGAGATCTTCATCAGATTCCAATTTTGGGATCCATGCTTTTTTATTGTTGTGTGTTATTGAGTTGATTTCTACTCAAAGAGATCCTGTTGGAAAGACTAGAATTCCCCCCACAGACATTCTCAAGCTATAATCTTTTTTTGTGTTTTTTGGTTTTGGGGGGCATCACTGCCCATTGGTGGTGGGAGTAGGAGGCCCAGCCTTGCTGCTGGATTTGAACCTCCAACCCAGTGAGCCGCAGTCCCACGCACAACCACTACGCCACCGGGGCTCAGCCCTCAGGCTGGAGAGTGGGTTTCCAGGTCTTTTCTCCCAAGGAGCTGCTAGGAGGTTCAAACCACTGACTTTTTGGTTCACAGTTGAATCATTGGCCCACCAAGGCTCATTAGGGTCTTGTGTGCTGTAGCCATCTTGAATACGAATCTCTGATGAGCGGACTGGGAAAATGCACTTTTAACGTACGCCAAAGGTGATACTATTGTGCTACTGGATTGAGTACGGATGCTTGGAAAGCACTAACTAGATGATTCAGTATCTAATATGTCACTTCTAAATTCCAACTGATAGCGTCGAGCAGAACTGCCTGAAAGGTATCCAAGGTTGTCGATCTTTACAGAGTCAAATTGCCGTCCTTCCCTCCCACACAGTGGCCAATGGGGGCAGGCAACAGATCCTTTATTCACTTTTGTACTTCACTTTTAGTTACTTTGGTACTTTACTGTTTGTACTTTATCTATTCTGTCACTAGGGAGGCTAGTAACTTACTAGTGTCTAGTACACACTTACATTTCTTGCCTCTGTGTCCACTATTTGGTAAACCCTGTATAAGAGGATGTTATGAGGCCATAAGTAGGATGTATCAGAAACCATATTAGCCCCAAATGTCAGGAATAAATTCTGTCTTTATTTCGATTACCCTCCAATCACGTTGCAACCCAACCAAATTTTGTCCATATCTTCTCATTGATCTAGTTGGCACAATAAATGCAACTATTATAATCAACTTGGCACTTGAACACAATTCTTTAGTTGTATATAATTTTAAAACATTAATGAAATCACACTTACCCTAACATCATACATCTATCATATGTATAAATGAAAACACACTGAATCTATGTGTATCTGGCACATCATATATCAATGAAGGAATGATATTCAATAAGTATGTATAAAGAAGAAATTCTGACAATCACAAACCTCGATTTGGCAATTGACCACGTGGTCATAACTCATAAGTGGAACTACCTTCTTCTACTATACATCATTGGTCAGCTCCTCAGCTGGCCATGGTTCTCTGCCTGGTATGGTGACCCACACCTTCACTCCTGAGGGATCGGATCATTCGACATCCTGTCAGAATTGGGGTTGTTAAAGTTTTTATTTTAGTCAGTGGCACAAAATAAGCTAATTTATTGATTGACATTTTTGTCTATAGCTTAAAATACTATGTATATTGATCAGAGCTAATTCATATTACAGCTTAGAAATTGTTGAGCTAAAACTAAGAAGAGTAAATAAGATTCTTATGATTAGAACAGTCTGTACATAATAAGGAAGCACAATTAGAAAAAAATATTCTTCATCTAAGTGGCAATAAATTAGATCAATAATTTCATTCCTAAAACTGAAATAATTTTACCTTGGGAATGTAGTGAATGAAAATGTATATACAAAGAAATAATGGTTTGTATGATTTGAAATAATCAAAATAATGAGAAAAATATACGGGAACAACCTCCTATAATTTTGTATTTGTTATCTTTATTTCTTCAATGTCTCATAGTCAATCATAACTTTTCTACATATAAATAAGTACCTATATAACCTTATAAGAAAATGTGACTGATTTTGAAACAAATAAATCCAAAATTTGCATTGAAATGAATCTTACTTTCAATCTTCAGGGCTTACTCAGTAATGAAGGTCTTCATACTTTGATGTGAAATTTGACATTTAAAAATAATCTGAAGTCACTTGTAGTCAAATATGAGGAATGAAAGTAGTCAATATAATTTTATTAAATAGTTCACTGACAGACTCTGGGGCAGATTTATAATAAAAGAAGAGTCCCATAGAATAGTTCCGTAGCATTATTTGCAAAAGCATGTCTTTAGAAGAGGACAAAATGCATTTAGATGCACCAATTATGTTTGTTTTTATTTTATTGCATGTTTGTCACACCTCATTACCGTCACAGCTGTAGGTTATCACTTTTAGTATTATACAAACAAATATCACTGTGTGTAATGTGGTATTAAATACTATGCAGGTTCATTATAAACTGGGAAATTGTCCCTAGCACACTAGAAAAAATGTAGAAAAGCTGGCACAAAATATTGTCGCATATCTGGTTTTCATTATTAAAAGTGTGATTTCATTTGCTCTAAGATGAATCCACAGAAAAGAAGACAATTTTATACATATCGTTGTGCCTGATATGTCCTCAATTGATATTACCTTTCTAGCCAAAATTCTTAACATAATGCATTTTCATTCTGTACTATATGCCAAAAGCTATCATCCACTTTTAGAGGGAATTCTCTGCTATATTAATTGACAGGATGAAGGTGAGGCTAATCTTGACATTAGAATAGAAGGTATAAACTAACTCACAGCCTTTGTCTCCTTAGGGACATCTGTAGACTCTACTAGAAAGTGTGACTTAAAATACCATCCCTTCTGAAGGAAGATGGTGGACAGTGTAAGGCATGACAAAATAATAATAACTTATAAATTATCAATAACATAAATTATCAAAATAATAATAACTTATAAATTATCACAACTGTGAGGGGGGAGGGAGGGGAAAAATGACGAGCTGATACCATGAACTCAAGTAGAAAGAAAATGTTTTGAGGATGATGATAGCAAAAAATGTACAAATGTGTTTGACACAATAGATGGATTGATGAATTGTGATAAGATTTGTACAGGGCCCAATAAAATTATTATTTTTTAAATAACATACTTTCCTTTCCTTGGGGGTTGTTTTTGTTGTTGTCAGGTGCCAAATAATCTGTCCCAAACTATAATAACCTTCTGTGCAGAATGAAACACTGCTTAGTCTTTCTCCATCCTCACAATTATTCCTGTTTGAGCCCATTGTTGCAGCCACCCTGTTTATCCTTTTTCCTGTCCTTCTACTTTGCCAAAATTGATGTTCTTCAGAGACTGTTTTCACCTGACAGCAAGTCCAAAGTATGTAAGACAAAATCTTGCATTCCTTGCCTCTAAGAAATACTCTGGCTGTGCTTCTTCCAAGACAGATCAATGTGATATTTTGGGAGTTGTTCAGCATCACAATTCAAATATATTAATTTTTCTTTGGTCTTCTTCATTCACTGTCCAGCTTTTACATGCATATGCGGCAATGGAAAAGACCATGGCTTGGGTCAGGTGTACCTTAGTCTATAAAGTAACATCTTTTAAATAGAGGAATGAACTAGAAGGCAAAGGGCACTTATAGAGGTAGAAATATAGGCATGTACATGGTAATATATTTAATATTTTTATATAGCATAGAGAAATATATGTACATACATATATTTATAGATTATGTATTAAGGTAGCATGCAGACTTGGGTTTCTACTCAAGTACTCGCTCAATACAAGAACACTTTGTTCTAATAACATGGAATTCCATGATGCTTAGTTTCTCAACACAATTGCTGAAGACAAAATGGGTGGATAAACAAATGTGGTGAAGAAAGCTGATGATGCCTAGCTATCAAAATATATAGGACCTGGAATCTTAAAGCCTTGAAGATAAACAAGCAGCCATCTAACTGAGAAGCAACAAAGTCCACATGGAAGAAGCACACCAGCCTGTGTGATCATGAGGTGTTGAGGGGATCAAGTATAAGATCCAGGAAAAAAATCATATCAATGTGAATGAGGTGGGGTGCAGAGTGGAGACCCAAAGTCCAGTCTGTAGACAATTGGACACCATCTTACAGAAGGGTCCCAAGGAAGAGATGAGCCAGTCAGGGTGCAGTAGGAACTGATGAAACAAAACTTTCCTCTAGTTCTTTAATGCCTCTTCCCACCCTCTGACCCCCACTATCATGACCCCAATTCTACCTTACAAATCTGGCTAGACCAGAGAATGTACATGGCTATAGATAGGACCTGAGAGTAGCAATACCAGGAGGGGAAGGAGAAGGTAGGGGGAGAAAGGGGGAACTAATGACCATGATCTACATATAACCTCCCTGGGGGACAGACAAAAAAGTGGGTGAAGGGAGACATCAGCCAGTGGAAGACATGACAATTTTTTTTTTACAAAGTATAAAGCATTCATGAGGAAGGGTAGAGGAGGGAGAGAATAAAGTGAGGAGCTGATAACAAAGGCTCAAGTAGAAAGAAAATGTTTTGAAAATGATGATGGTGGGCTGAGCCCTGGTGGCGTAAGAGGTTGAGTGTGGGACTGCAGCCAGCGGGCTTGGTGGTTCAAATCTAGTGGCGGCTCTCAGGAGCAGCACTGGGTAGTGCCCATGACCACCAGAGGCAGTGATGCCCCCCCTTCCAAAAAGAAAAAGAAAAAGAAAATGATGATGACAACAAATGTACAATTGTGCTGACACAGTGGATGAATGTATGGATTGTGATAAGAAATGCAAGAGCCCCCAATTAAACGATTTAAAAAATGTAACACCCTTGTTTTATAATACTACAAAGAAGTCTTGTGCAGCAGATTTACCTCATTCAGCACCAAGAGTATTTGATTAGGGGTCCGAGCAAGACAAAATCCTCGACAACTTAAATCTTTTCTCCATTGATCATGATGTGACCTCCTGGTCCAGCTGTAAGGACTTCAGAGACCTTTTGGCCTAGTGCTTGCGCAGTGGGTTTTGATCTGCACCTTCAACAGTTTAAAACAACCAGCCGCTTTGCAGGAGACAGAACTTACTTGTCTCTTCAACAGTTCTACCATGTTCTAAATGAGTTGGCACAGACTTGATGGCAGTGAGTTGTTTTGAGTTTACATCGAATTGTAGTCCATACTGGAGGCTGTAATCATTGATTTTCCTCTGCAAGCGCTTCAAGTTTTACTCATTTTCAGAAAGCAAGATTGTGTTATTTGCATATCTCAGGTTTTCATAAGCCTTCCTTCAATCCCTTGCCACATTCTTCATATACTCCAGCTTTTCTGCTGATTTGCTCAGTCTGCAGACTAAACAAGTATGTTGAGAAGATACAACACTGATGCTCCCTTATCTGATGTTAAACCATGCAGTGTGCTCTTGTTCTTTTCACATAACTGCTTTTTGATCCAGTCCCTTATGAGCACAGGGAAGTTCTGGAATTCACATTCTTCTCAAGACTAACCATAGTTTACGAAGATTCACACAGTTGGATGTCTTGGCAAAGCTAGTAAAACACAAATAAGTAAACATCTTTCTGGTATTCTCTACTTTCAGTCAAACGCCACCTGACATCTGTAATGCTCTCCCTTGTTTCACATCCTCTTCTGAATCCAACCCAAATCTCTGGCATCTCCCTGTCACTGTGCAGCTGAAACCATTGTGAGATGGTTTCAAATACTACTTGCATTTAATATCAATGATCTTTTCATTCAAATATTACTTGCATTAAATATCAATGATCTTTCCCCCTATAATTTGAGCATTCTTTGGAGTTACCTTTCTTTGGCATAGTCACAAATATGCATCTCTTCTGGTATAGCTGTATTCCAAATTTTCTGGCATAATGGAGTAAGTGTGTCCGGTGCTTCATCGGTTGTTGAACCATTTCTATGGGTAGTCCATCAATTCCTGGACCCATGTTTTCTGCTGATGCCCTCAGTGCAGTTTGAGCATTTACCTTCCACACTCGAGGTTCTTACTCATGTGCTGCCTTCTGAAATGGTTACTGACATCCTTTTTTGCTACCATGATTTTGTGTGTTTATTCCATCTGGTTTTAATGCTTCCTGCATCATTCGTCATTTTGTCCAAATGATCTTTCGGTATTGCAACTCAAAGTTTAAATCTTTTTCTTGAGCTCTTTAAGGATCAGCAGCTTTGATTGTGTGCTTCCTTTTTTAAAGTTTGTCTTCGGGAGCTCCCCTTGGATTCCATCATTTCTTCCACTCGCTTTAGCTACTCTATGATTAAGAGCGAGTTCCCCAGTCTCCTCTGACATCCAGGCTGAACGTGCCTCTCTCTCCTGTCTTTTTGATGACCGTTTGCTTTCCCCAAGAATGATATTCTCAATGTTCTCCCACAGCTCATCAATGCTTTTGTTATTAGTGTGCAGGCAATGTGTCACATCTGGTAGGGAGATGTTCTCAAAATTCAGGTGGGACACATGCAAGGTTGTCTTTTGGCTCTTGGGGACTTATTTTAATTTTCTTCTGCTTGAACTTGAACTTGTGTATGAGTGATTGATGGTCTGTTCCACTGTAAGTCCCTGGCCTGGTTTTAGCTGCTGATAATGAGTTTCTCCATTGTCTCTTCGCAGAGAAGTAATCATTTTGGTTTCTGTGTATTCTATCTGGAGAATTCCTTGTATATAGTTGCTTTTTGTATTGTTAAAAAAGGGATTTGTTACAAACAAGGTTTTGTT
>PVJH01018861.1:0-44173 GCA_004026705.1 Nesogale talazaci
CTTCTTTTACACCTATGTTGAGTAGTTCCCAGCTTTTAGTTACACATTAGATAATCACCTAGGGAACTTGGAAAACTAATGAGTCTTGTTTGTCTTCAAATTCCCCATCTTTTTAGACACTGATATATTTCTTCTCTGGTTCTTCTGAGGCTTTAGGACTTTTAAAACCTTCTCAGGTAATTCTATTGTGCAGTCAAGGATAAGAACTACTGCCCAACTACTGCTCTAGAAAGTCCTTCTTGATCAGACAATATCAGACAATATTCAGCCATGTGTGCATCTAATTGTTTTATTCTTCACCTATCTCTCAATTTATTATTCTAATATGAGCTCAACCCAGAACATAGTTGAACTCATTTTGAGTAATATACTAAATTTTCCTATCTATAATTCATCCTCATTGGTTAATTTATTTTATCATTTTCTTTTTGTCCCAAAGGATAATTGTTCTCATAACCAAGTGCCAGATGGCTTAGTTGCACAATAAATATCCCTGGCGGTGTAATCAAGTACTCTGCTTTACTGAGGGGTTGGTGATCTTCACACCCGCTCCCAGCAATTCTAAGGGAGAAAGACCTTGCAAATAGCTTCCCTAAAAAGTACACCTATGAAACCCTGTGGGGCCGTTCTGTTCTGTCATGTGGGGTTACAAAATATGAGAAAACACAGCCAAAAAAGTATTAAGTCCAGAATTTTTTTGTTCCTAATATGTCCTAGGAACAAGTAGGAAGGAATTAGGTTAACTGCTTCATTTACAATCACTATTGGAAACAGCCTTTCACTTACTAAATTGGTTAATGATTAAGTGAGTAAATTATTCAGCTTAGATGGATTCAACCACAGTCTTCACAATAATCACTGAAAAACTCAGTAGAATCTTCCTTCTTCATTCTAGAAGCTGTGAAACTTTACTCTTCAATGGTTACTCTGTAGTTGGAACTCTTACACTTATTCTAATGCAGTTTATAAATGGAAGACAGGCCTATCAAAGGTAGTCAACTCTGATGAAGAGGCATTGCTGCATCTTAGTGGAAAACCAACAGTCTTGACTGTGAGTCAGTTAGTCCTGACTTTAGCCTGAGGCCAATGCATCATACTTTTTCCTTATTAAAACAGATGATATCACTGCAGAATGCTTTTTAGCTTTTGTACATTTTCTCTTAGTTTTCTATGATGCATTGGCATCCAGTCTTAAGACTTTATAATATTGGATACCAGATTGTACTTCTTGTTTTAAATAATAGCTTTCAGTCTTCTTTTGGACTTAGTTGATACATAAACTCAAAGGGAAAATGGAATATATTTTGTCTTTAAATATATGCTTTACTGACATTCAGATTTGGAATTCTTCAACTCCATCAGAACCAATTATTTGAAAACAAGTAAAGTTTTTGACATTTTAGCTGGAATTGTGTGGTTAAGAAATCCATAGAATTCAGTTAATTTTGTTATGTGGTCATGTCAAAATGTGGAACGTTACTATACAAAGCATTGAACCTTTGCTATTAGCTCTCACATGATATAATTTGTAATCACAGATATTGCACTGTTTTTTGCTGCTTAAAATGGCCAAAAGACTCATCTAAGAACAGTGGTCTTAGATGGCCTATAGTTTTACATAGAGCTTGCTAATTTCTTCAATTTGAACTTCCAGTTAAGTAATTTGGTAAACCAAAGAATTTGGTTGAATTGAATAAATCATTTGCTCAATGCAATCTAATAAATAGAATGAACTGAATATAACTATATGTAAAACTCTATGTCAGGCATTATGAGAGATAAGGAAATAATTGAAAACTCTGCAAAAGTTTTATGTAAGAGGTAGGATTAAATGAAGGAAATCAAAGATTCTTGGTAAGATGTGCAGAATTAGGGGTTCCAAAATACATGTGCACAACAATATGAAGGAATAATCAATATTTTTAGTGCAGTTATACCTAAAAGAATACATACTACATGATTCAATTATATGACGTGCAGGCAGAACAAAATCAGTATGATCAAAATCATACTAGTGGTTTTCATGGACTAGGCATTAACTGGAAAAGGAAAAGGGGAGCTTTCTCCATAATGGTAATCTTTTCAATTTTGCTCTGAGTGATAGTTACACAAGTAAATACATTAGTCAAAATTCATCCTAAATACACTTAAGATGTGTGAATTTTATTTTATTTAAAATATAATTAAAATACATAATTTTTAAAAGTTGTAGTAGTTCAAAGATTGGAGGAATGTTGAGAAAAATTTCCAACACTTAGCAAAGATAGTGACATTAGAATGGGTCTAACTGAATGAATAGCATTACTGAAGATCATTTCTATGACCATGTTGGTTGAAGTGCCAATAGTTCAATGATCTTTGCATTCACTACTTGAGGAAATTGTGGGAGAGATCAATGGGAGATTGGGAGTCTACATTTATTTCCAAAGATATGTGAAGGACAAATACATATTTTAGGCAGCAAAGTGATATGATCATGCCACGAAAAATTCATCTCATCCTAGTGTGCCACATAAATAGATATAAGGAGTGAAAAGATTGACAAAGATAAGTCTAAGCAAGCAAAGATTGTACTAGATTAATTGAATAAGAGTTAAAGAAATAGGCATAAGAAACATTTCTTAGTATACTCTGTGTAAACATTGGGCAGCAATCTACAAATGCAGCAGTTCAAAACCCTAAGTGTCTCCATGAGAGAATGATGGAATGATTTCACTCCCATTAACAGCTGAAATCTTGGACACTCAGAAGGGCCATTCTACCTCTCCTAGGAGGTGGCTTTGAGTCAGCATTGACATGACGTGAGTTTTGTCCTGTTTATTTATTTATACATTTTTTGGTTTAAGAGTAAGTGGTAGTCTAAGGGAAGTGTCATTTAAGCTCACACAGAAGAAGCACGCTAGCCTGTGTGATTCAATGATTGCAAATAATAAAATCCAAAAAAAGAAGAGAAAAAGGTACCAGAACTTAAATTTGGAACAACCAGTTTGCAGAAGGCTGTGGGTGAGAGTGGAGGCCCCAAATCTCTCTTTAGGGTCCTCATGTGGACTAAACCTGCAATGAATGTTGTCAGCTCATAGTCCAAAGATATGAATAGGCTTACTATCATATAGAGAACATTGCAAAATTGATGATAGCGGATGTAATCAGGTTAAAATATAACACCTTGTCATATAATCACTCTTTGATCCAATTACAGGTTGTTTCAGTTTTTAGTATTTTCTACTTTCCTTTTGATTGAGATTTTTTAAATTTTGTTTTGTCATTATTAGTATTTTTTAAATTAGTATGAGTTTCTGTATATGGAATCCAGGATAGGTAAACATATAAAGACAATAACTGGATTAAAAATTACCTGTGGCATGGCAGGAAGATTGGGGAGTTAACAGCAATTGCAAGAAAAAAGAAAATGTACATAATTTTTTGTGGATTAAATTGCACAACTCTTCTTAATATGATTTAACTATTATATTGTATGCAGCGTGACTTAATGTCAATAAAACATTTTTATAAAGACAGCTTACCTCTCTGGTGTCCTGGAAAACACAGATGGTCAGTCTCTATTAAGGGCTTTATGGACAGTACTAGGGGTCACATAGTCATGAATCATAAATTATTAGTTTTCCCTTGACTGCTTGTGTTGGGGATCCTTGGATCAGTCATATAAGCGTTTCTATCTAACATAGCATATGGGGCCCAATGATGGTCCTGTTCCAGCTTAAGAAATACGACTAGGAGCTGTGATGTATTAATCTGCCACCAATCTTGATTTCTGTCAGCTTCTTTTGTTCCTGGCCTTATTTAGCTAGTATCATGATTGTGAATCCTTGGATCCCATTTTTGTCTCATGCCAAATTGCTCTCATTTATATGATGCATCTCTGTCTTTGTTTTGTCTTTTTCCCAAGCCCTTTTCTTGAGCCCTGAGTAGTACAAATAGTTCACAGGTTCAGCTGGAACTAAAAGTTTGGAGACTAAAGTTTAGCTAAAGCGGCCTTGGAAGAAAATCTGGCAATCTACTTACAGAATAACAGCCATTGAAAACATCCTGGAGTAAGAAAGAGTCTATGATGATAAATGAAGCCCCAATGAAAGTCAATCAAATTTCATTAGTGAAACTATTTCATTAGTGAATTCTATTTTGCCATCAGTGGGATCTTTGAGTTGACTGAATATGAAAGGCAATGAATTAAGAGAAGACAAAAATTATTATTATTATTTTTTTCGGGGGGGGGGGCATCACTCCTCTCCAGTGGTGGGAGTAGGAGGCCCAGCCCCTCTGCTGCAATTGAACCTCTGTCCCAGTGGGCTGCAGTCCCGTGCACAACCACTACGCCACCAGGGCTGAGCCCGACAAAAATTATTAATAACAGGAAGACTCGGGAAGTTAGAGAAAGCGAAAATGAGTAAGTCTGGAACAGAATGTAAACAGCTCTGCTGGTACAGTTGCACTGAGTTGCTAACCACATGTTCAAGACCATTAGCGACTCCATGGGAGAAAAATGCTACTGCTGCTCAGGTAAATATTCACAGACATGGAAGCCCTATGGATTAGTTCATCTTTTTTTCCACAGTGTTGCTGTGAGTCAAAATTAACTCAATGTTAGTGGGTTTGGGTTTGGCTTAGGACAGAATAGTAGACAACTCAATGAGACAAAAAAATGATACATAAATTTGAGACTTGCAGGGCATAACTCAGTGAAACTGAGAAACTCAGACCAGCAGATTTTCAATTATTATGTCAAATCACTCAATTTCAATTTCTACTTGAATTATTTTGGCTTCTAATCCTTAACTAAATTTTTTTATGATGATTATGTAAGAAGTAAACATTGTTACTCTTCTTTACACTTGACATTCCCTGACAGTATGATGACTCAGCTTTCAAATTCTTTAAGTCAATACAAACAATTTTTTGAAGAGCATACCCTGAAATAAACCTCCATTGTTATTCAAGAAACAGTGCAAATTATTACTGAGGGATAACTTCATATTAGACTGATGTGTGGCTGTAGGAATCTAAAAATCTTGAGGAATTGCATCCTTATACTTTTCAAGCTACTGTTATGGGCAAATCATTTTAATAGTGAGCTGTAGCTTATTCTGAAATGGAAGGCGATTCTATCTACTCAGAGAGTGATTTTGAGTAGAAACTATATTAATTGGCATCAAAATGTATTATAAGATGCAAATATTTGAAAAAAGTGAGTAGTTGTTATTTCACTTCATAATAGTGGAGTCCCTGTGTTGGTAGAGTCCCTATTTCCTTTATCTTTGGGTCTATTCCCAGAATATTTCATTGCAAAGATTAATTGGTGATTGACTTTACCCTTCCCCCAAAGAGTGCAGGCCTATTGGAGAGGGGGAGCTTGGCAATGAATGGAGACGAAGTGGGAAATGATTGACATCCTTACTGGAAGTTCTAGATCTTGTTTGATGCCCCACTTGTCGGGGACTTGGCAGAGCTTTGCTCAAGGGAGAACTACAGTATTGGCCAAACACCCCTTAGTGAAGCTGAGGAGGCTGAGGTTTTGATTGTGGGATCAGATTCTGTGACAGTCACCGATGACTAAAGAACTCCTCAGAATCCCCCATAGGAGAGGCTGCAGAGAAACACAGCCTGTCAGGGTGCACCTTCGTGTTGAACAGTGATGTGGCACTAGCTGTTGCTGTGACTTCTGGCTCAGGTTCACCTGCTGTGGAGACGGCAACCATCATTGTTCTGGTTGACCACCCCTGTCAACAGTGACTGGACGACTAGGAGAATGTCCCCAGTTGGATGCATTCATGTCACCTATCTTCAAATGGTGTTTTAAATTCACACGTGCCCCTGATCTGCTTAGCAGGTGATATGCTCCTGCAAAGCCCTATGTGGAAAAAAAATCAGTGAACTGAATTCTCGTTTGCTGTGTATGTCTTTGGGGACTTGAAAGCAACTTCACCTGATTGTTGTGGGCATCAGGGTGATACGTGACACTTAACAATTACATCGTGGAGCCCCCAGTGTGATTTCCTTGGTACTTTAGGATTGCCATTCCAAAGGCAAATGGTTTCACAAGGGAAAGCTTTATGCATCTCGACTCAAAGGTGGATTACAGTGACTGTAGTCACCTATTGCCCTACTTGCCTAGAGAGATGTAGTCTGAACATACTTTACTTCATGATTCCTGCATTCCTCCTACCCAGGCTTTCCTTCCTTCCTTTCTTTCTTTGTTTCTTTCTTTCTTTAAAAAAATGAATAAGATAACTTTATTGTATAGTTAAGGACACCGTCATTACATAACCGGAAACAAAGATATGAAAGATTTAGAAGCTGCAAACATCCTGCTATGTGCCACTTCTCCCATGAAAACAGTTAGCCTTCCTTTGATTGCAGTCATTTCTGGATTGACTTGCCTCTGGATGAGATTTAGAAAGCCATATACGAAGTGTAAATGAAATCTACCCAGGCATTTGAAAGAAGTTGAAAAACTAAATGGTCTGAGATTTTGCCATGTCTGCCATTTTCTGGAACACACGACTCATACTAACCAACAGTCTATTTCAGGATCCCAGCAGCGAAGTGGTTACACAGTGGGTTGCTTTTGGCAAAGGTCGGCAGATTGCACCCATGAGCACCTTTTTGGGAGAAAGAGTCCCAGTGACTCACAGGTACAGCTCTATTCTGGCCTGCACGACCTGGATGCATGCACATCAACCTCATGGCTGTGAGAGGTCTGCTTCCATATGGAGGGGAAAAGTCATTTCAGGGTCTGTGTTCAGAAGCAATGTGGAATCTTGGGCTCTGAGATCTTTGTGCCCCCTCATAGCCAATGGTCATCTTGTGCATAAGCTGGAGCAGATTGCCCAGCACCCATACAACATCAATATCAGGTCACTGATGTACACTCCCTTGCTTAATTTGGAAGAACTCTCTGCGAAAGGGGGATTAGTGATTAGGAGATTCTTGAAAACACTCGGACATCCCTATCCTGAATGTCAAGAGGAAGGGCCCATCTACTCTGGTAAGTAGTTTCAGAAACTCACAGAGGGTGTTCTACCCTGTCCTATCAGAACTCTCTATGTCGGCATTGACTGGATAGCCTTGATATTGGTTTGGGAATCAAGCATGTCAATGACAGTATTTCCACCGTCCATATGGAACAGGGATCTGACTTCTGGCTCAGGCATCTCATGCATGTGCACCACCCATCTGTCAGTGGGAACTAGCTTGTCCTTGCAACATTGAACAGGTTCAGCAGAGCTTACTGACTTAGGCTCACTAAGAAGAAAGGCCTAGTAATCTATTTCTGATAGTATTGAAAAATCTACCACTCAGAGAAGTCAGATGTGAGCAAGGGGCATGACCAGAGATCTATGCCTTTCCATTGTAAATGAGCTAACAATAATAAAATAATAAAATCTTGAGTTTCAAACATCTCATTTTTCTTACCTGGAAGCAATTTATAAGGCTTGACATAGCTCATCCCTTTAGTTGCTGCCCTGATTTACAGAGGGAAATTTTCTTTTGATGAGATCAACTGAGGCAAGAGTCTTAGAATGCATAACAGGTTCTCATGGTTTCTTCTCAGAAATACTAGAATAAGTATGTATTAGCTCATCAAAATTTTTCAATACAGTTTTTATATTCAGACACTGCTAGACATTTGATAAAATCAAAATGCTCTATAGTTCCTGTTGCTAAGTAGATCACATCAGAGAGTTAAAAGTTGGAGAGAGGCATGACCAGGCACCTCTGTCTCCTGGCTATTGTAAGCAGTTCAGAGAGAGAGAAAGGATCACAAGTGGCAGAGTGGGTTAAGTGTTGGGCTGCTAACTATCAGACTGCTAGTGGAAACCCAGCTGGCATTTCCAAGGAGAACACGGATGCTTCCTGTTTCCATGAAGACTGATATTCTTTTTTTTTTTTTAAGTCATCACTGCCCTCAGGTGGTGGGAGTAGGAGGCCCAGCCTTTGCTCCTGTGAGCTGGAATTGAACCTCCATCCCAGTGGGCCGCAGCCCCACGCACAACCACTACGCCACCGGGGCTCAGCCCGAAGACTGTTATTCTTATCAACCCAATATGTCATACTGAGCTCACTATGAGTTGGAATCAAGTGAATAGATTTAATGAATTTGGAGGCAAGTATGGGGTCTGGGATTTAGGGTGAGAAAAATTGTTACAGAGAAATTGCAGGTCAAATAGGATGAGTATAAGTTTTTTTAGGTGGGCAAATTAAGGACTATTTTGAGCAAACATATTTTGGTCAAAAGGAAAGACATATACTTGTATTATATAATTAGTGTATTTTAAGAACAGCCCTTCTTTTAAAATTCGTAAGCTTGGATAATGTAGCATGTTTTAAAGTGATGAATAAAATAGATATACTCTTTTCTGAATCAAATGTGTGGAAACTTCTCACTAGGTTCTCTGCAAAGATTTGTGACAAACCTGGTGTTAACTAGAGGACCTTGAATCTTAGATCAGTATGAGCAATTCCCAACAAAGATTGAAGTAATTATCTATGGAAGGTGCAGCATGCAAAGGCAACAGGGCAGTTCATAGCTTTCAGTTGAGAAATAATGAATCTAATCTTAAACACTACTGACGATATCATCTAGAAAAGTTAATGAAAGATGCCATTTCATTAGTGAGTTAGGCTGCTGTGACATCCACATGTCTCAAAGTTCTTGATGAAATGGACACAGTTTAATAACTGTCAAATTCTGCTTGGTCCTAGCTAGAATTTCTTTTACTCCTAAGAGACAGATTGAATCTATTCCTATCTATATATGCAGTCCATTTTTATTTTTATTTTCAAGCATATCTATTCTTTGCCGGTTGCTTATTTAAGAGTTACATTTTAACTTTCACTCTCACTTTTATCATGCAATACATTTATAGTCAGGTTATGCTAAGTGGTAGTCACTAGCCATGTTCAATAATTGGAATTTAAATGAATAGAAATGAAATAAAATTAGATATTCTTTTCCTGAGGTCTGCTAGTCACATTTTAAATACTCATTCAATATGAGACTAAGGCTACAATAACTGGCACTGGAGAGGTAGAATATTTCCAATCTGCACCACGTTCTGTTGGATGCTTCACTATACCTGAGATGGTTACATCTCTTCTCATTGGAAAGAAGTTCTGGTGGCACTATCAGGTAATCCCAAGGGTGTGGTGCAAACCCTCCAGTTTCCCTGTGAGAAAAAGGAAAGGCAGCTTCTTTCCATGAAGATTTAAACCTTCAGAAATTCTGTGAAGGATAGGAATTGCCTTGAGGGCAGTGGGATTGATCCTCATTTTAAGAGTGTCTCTCTCAGGAATGATTGGGCTGTGGTGCTCAAGAGGGTTTTTGTGTCTCATACAAATGATTGACTTTTGTAGAGAAAATGTCCAAAGTCAGGGCAATTTACCATTAAATTGAATGATTTGCAAGAAAGAAAAGGGGAAAAGGATGCCAAATTGAATACTATTCTCACCTCTGATGGAAATTTGACAATGCATTTAATAGTCCATTGTTTCAGTCTGAAATGAAAAAAAAAATCTTCGCAAAGTAATTGTTGCTAATCGTTTTGGAAACAGACTCCTAATTAAAAAAGAACAAGAGGATATACAACAATTTGGTTTGCTCTTGCTAGATAAATGAGGAGTGCTATTATCATCAGGTAATAACTTTCTAAGGAGAGAAGTCAAATGCCTGACTTTTAGTCCTAGTTGACTGGTTAACTCAGAAATACTCTATATCCTGGACCTTGCCCTATCATGTGCTTCAGAGATCAAGGTGTGATCCAATAATTATTTAGCACAATCATGCCTCTGCGTGGAGAAATGACAGGATGTCCAGCCATGTCAGTTACCATGGAGTCAACTGCACACTGCAGTGTAGAACCATGCGCCTTCGGTTCTCCGTGGCTCTTTTCTTGAATGTAGATCAACAGACCTTTCTTTCACAGCACCACTGGGTGGACTTGAACTTACAGACTTCCCATTAGCAGGAGAACACACTGTTTGTACCACCCTTATATTGGGTAAAAGTGATGCACAACCCCTCTTTAAAGTACTCAATAGCAAGAATGTCACTTTGAGATCTGAGGTGTGCCTGACCCGGGTCATGGCATTTCATTGACACATGCATGTGAAAGTTGGATATGGAATAAGCAGGGTTGAAGGAGAGTTGATGCACTTGATTTCTGATGCTAGCAAAGAATGCTGAAGTGCCATGGACTGCCAAAGAACAAGCAAATCGAGCTATCTTGGATGAAAGTATAGCCAGACGGCCCACTATAGGCAAAGAATGTAAGACTCAGGTACTCTGGACATGTCCATAGAGAAAAACATCATACTTGGTAAGTAGAGAGGCAGTGAAAAAGAAGACCCTTGACAAGCCACATGGTGGCTGCAACTCTGGAGTCAAACAGGGGATCGATTGTGACTGTGACATGGGACCAAGCAGTAGTTCATTCTGTTGTACTATGAGTGACACCAACTCAATGACACCTGACAACAAATCGCAACATTCAAGAAGGCCACTGGGTATGTTCCCACTGTGTGCCATCAAGTCCATTGTTATACATAGTGACAGAGAGGACTTGCCCCTGTGGGTTTTCAAGGCTGTGACCTTCACAGGAGCAGGTGGCCAGGATTTTTTCCTACAAGACCAGTTGTTGAAACTGTAACCCTGCAATTGCCACCGGGATATATGAACCGAACTCCATGCCCTTGTGTCAAGTCTGACTCAGAGTGAGTCTATAGGGAAGCAGAAGGGTCATGTAACTCTTTACAGAAGTTGAAAGCATCCAATTTTTCCAATAAAGATGGTCAGAATCTAGCTGCAGGGTCCTCAAACTTTTTAAACAGCGGGCCAGTTCACTGTCCCTCAGACCATTGAAGGGCCGGACCATAGTTTAAAAAAAAACCCAAACTGAACAAATTCAGCGTGGGTCCAGGATGAGCCAGCTGCTAAGCAGGACAGCAGCAGCAGCAAAAACACCTGGCAAGCCAGATAAATGTCCTTCACAGGCCACATGTGGCCCATGGGTGGTAGTTGGAGGACCCCTGCTTTTTGATATGCCTATTATTTAACCCTGGGTTTGTCTTTATATGTTAAAAAAAAACATATTTTACTGTGTGCAAATGACAGGATGTGGAATAAGATCCGTTATGCAGTTCTGAGCTGAGACTGAGGATTCTGTCGGGGCGACCATCAAGCTATCGGCCACGTTATCTCCGTGTCACTCTCCACAGGGAGCTAAGAGGAGCAGTGAACCGGCGCCTGGTTACAATCCCGTGCTCTGGCTGAGCACTATGTTGGAGTTTCCACATATCTGATTTTATTCCCCATGAAATGAGACCGAAGATGCTTTTGGAATGCAAAATTAATAGCAGCATCTTAGTGAACAAAGAGCAAGCCTAGCATAGAAGACAAATTGGGATACTTTCTCTCAGGCTACTGGCAATGCCTATTGTAGTGCTTACACCCCAAGGTCAAGGACGAGGACACTGCTAATTAAGAAACAGCCCTATTTACTGGAATGTAATTAAGTAAATGAGAATAAGCTGCAACAAAGGAGTCAAAAATAATTAGGAAGGAAAGGTCAGCTTGAAGGGATCTTGTTGATACATCATGGGGCACATAGAAAGAAAAAAAGTCATGAGGCTGTCTTGCAAGAAAAGAGCATAAATGATCATTTTAGAAATTCCTATTAACATCTTCCACTGGGCAATTGTGCATGGCAGATAAGATGAAATGAGCAGTGTGTGATTCTTAAAACTGTTAGGAGTGATAATATCGGATTAGCAAGGACTTAGTAGGCAGCATCATGGCCATTCTATTGCACTTATTACTCATCCTAACACCACATATGTTCAGCCATGCACTCCCCACTCTGCATACCAGGTGCTCTGGTCTGGTTTCAGTTCCAAGTTTCTCATTGCTTTCCTCTCCTAATGTTCAGCAATGGTCAAGGCACAGATTCTGAAACAAATGCTCAAATACTAGTCCCCTCCTTTGCTACCCATATATCCTTGGATAAGTTGTGATACGTCTTTATGTCCTCAGTTTCTTCATCCACAAAATGAGATAATTATAATACATACATGACACCATTGCTATAAATATCCTGCGAGTAGTAATATCATTAATAAGGAACCTTTGGTGGCATTGCCCTGCAATTGTTGGGCTGTTGATGACAAGGTTAGTGGTTCAAACCCATTGGCAATTCCACAGGGGAAACATGAGGCAATCTATGTCCATAAAGATTTACAGCCTTAGAAACCCTGTCTAGGGTTGCTTTAAGTCAGAATCTACTCTAAGACATTGGGAATCTTGTACCAGAGAAGAGAATCCCTGGTAGTAATGTTTCACGACTAACCAAAAGTGAACTCAGAGGTAATTCAGAAAAAAGATGTAGCCATCTACTTGTGAAAAAGCAATCATTGAAACCCACTTACCCTCCTACTCCCACCACCAGGGCAGTGATGCCTAAAAAGAAACCAAAAAACAAAACCGCTTGGACCAGACTTCTACCCTGACATACATGGATTCTAAAGATCACAGGCATAAAGTGAATTTACAAATAATGTCTGCAGAATTTTCTTGAAGATTTATCTTTCTCAAAGTAACAATTACTATGTGACAGGGACTATTTGTGATATTAAAACCCAGCAATCCATAGATTAATTAAAAAACCAAGATACTAGTAGAGAGATATATACATACCTATGTTTATGGCTGTCTTATTCCCAAATAGCAAGGATGAAAACAATCTAAACACCCATCAGTAGGCAATAGAATACATAGACTTTGGTTTAGACACACAATGGAATGGTGTGCAATGTTGAAGAATAACAATATATCTGCAAAACTCCTCTCAATGTGAACAAACATGAAGAAAAATTTGCTCAGTGAAGTTAGTCACAGAAGGACAAATACTGTATGCAATATCTAGTATAAAAACGTCAAGAGAACTTAACACTAAAATGAATATTCTTTGATTATTACCAGGGGTTGTTAGGAAAGGGAGGGAGGGGATGTCATAGCTTAGGGAGAAGACTAGTATTAACTACAGCAGAGGAAGGCAAATTATAACAAGAGGTAGATAGGGAAGAGATAATGGATACAGGGGAAGGATTACAAAAGTTGAAGGTAACAGAGGTGATCTATTAGTTAGACAGCCAGGTTAAATAGGTACGGGGAGATAATGAACATATACCCATAAATTACATATATATATATATACATATTTATCTCTGCTGCAAATATGTTCATGTTTATGGTGGATCACACAGGGGACAAAGTTATAAAAAAAAAAAAGTCTTAGACATAATCAGGCACTCCGAGAGAATGCATTACTAGACCTAGGGGTTCAGGCCTATAGTTTCAGAAAACACAAGTCAAGTGACAAAACATTTCATGCAGACAATATTCTACATCTTACTTTGCTGAGTAGTAACTGGGGTCTTAAAAGTCTTTGAACAGTCGTCTAATGTACAGCTATTGGTCTTTCCCAAACTGCAGGAAATAAAATTGATAAAAGTAGAAAACCATGAAAGACTTTGTCCACTGGATTCTTTAGCACCAGTCCTTGTGACCCTGAAGCTAGAAGCATCAGATGATTTTCCACCATTACTGCCAATTGCTCCCAAATGGGTCACTTGTAAGGTTCTGGATGGAGTGACAGAAAAAAAAAAAAAGAAAGTAGCACTTTAAGTTCCAAAGCACATAATGAAAACAAGCTTGTTGGTTAGATAGGGACCTGTCGAATCCCCAAGACTATGGCCCTCAGCAACCCTTCAGACATAGTACTAAACCACTCCACCTAGTAGAATAGTCAGTCATTTCACATCAAAGCATCTACCCAAGTACAAGATCTACAGAGGGTTGAGAACCAACAAGAAATGGAGAAACCACTGGGAGGAAGTGGGATAAGGGATGGTACCTTGACGACATTGAAATGGATGGGCTGAAATCAAACATGTACAAATTGTAGAATATAGAACTCACAAGTTTTTATCTATGTGGTAATGAAAAAAATCAGTCCCGTCCACTACACGCACACACAAAAAGAGTCTAGTTAATACTGACCCATCATGAACTGTACTCCGTCAGCTTCGGCTATTATAAAAGTGTCTAATCCACCATTGGAAGCTACCGCAGAGGTAAATTATGCTTCTGCCATATGGATCCAGCTACAAGCCACAGGGAGTTCAGGTGGTGTCCTTGCTCTACATTGGACTGCTAACCACCTGGTCTGGAGTTTAAAACCATCAACTGTTCTCACAAAAAGGTGTAGTCTGGAGAGCCAAGGGGACCATTCTACCTGTTCTTATTGTGTCACTATGTTGGAATGGATGCAAACAGTTTCTGATCTGGCAGCCTGAATGTCTTCTAAGCAGTGGCTCTGAAAAAGATCACAAATCAGGAGGGGCCTCACATGTTGACCTCAGGGCAGCATCCCCTTCTATGGCTGTCAGGGCTTTCAGTGATGACTGTACTTGGTGTTTTTGCAACACTCACATGACCATTCAACTGAGTATCATGTCTCTGTCTATTAGGTGACAACATAGGACAAATGTAGATTAAAACTATTTAACCCACCCATTGCCTGCAAGTGGTTTTGGACTCATGACAACCTCATGGTGCTCTATGGCCAAAGTCTCTCAGTGATGAGCAAGGTTAAATAAGAAATTACCGCTTGGAGACCAACAGTTTGTGTTTTTGTGTCTAAATCCCTACATCTATGTGATATATATATATATATATATATATTAAACTCCTCCTGGTAAAAATGCCATACCTTCCTTCCATGAAGGACCTGCTGTTTTGTAGTTACAAGCTAGGCTCTCTTTGCACAGTGGAAGTTGGCACAAGGCTGCTTTCTTCAGTTACATAAGAGGCAAACCAAACCACCTTTCCTTTTTCTAACTTGTTTCCCCGAGTTCTCAGCTGAGTGAGACTCAAGCTAGTAAACTGATGAGTGAACTTCACAGAGGTACATTTCAATAACTGAGACCTGATTTGACTATAAGTCACTTGTAAATTTGCAATGTGTTGTTTAGGTGCCGAAAAAATTGCATGGAGCAATGTTATTGAGAAGGTGCTCACTCTGTCCTGTGGCTGAACAAATACCTTGGCATAAATTCCTTAGCCACGTAGTGTGACAATCTTGCTGGTCTATAGTCTACTCTTTTCACTATTTTAGGAAAAGGAGAAACATGTCTAAAAGGATTTATTTTGGAGGTTTCCCCCATCCTCAATAATTTTTAACTTGCAATTTAGAACAGCATCCTTACTTGCCCCCATTCTTGATGAAGCAATATGCAGTGCATTGTGCTTCTGTACACCTGTAAGCCTCAGGCTAAAGCATAAGTGTCAGATAATACTAACAATGTGAACTAGCTTTAAATACCACCTCATTTCTAACTCTGAAGAGAGTCTAATGATTAATTCAAATTAAACTACTCCAAACCAAAGTGGTATGTGTTATAAAACATGAAAGTATGCAGGCTGAAAAATTTTAATTTCTCTACTTATTAGCTATCTGTTCTGGGAATAAATTGAAGGTACTAATTTCCTGTGTCTCAAATGAATTTTAAAATGCACTAAAATCTAAGACAGAATGAGAGAGAGTGGCAGGATGAGAGAGAGCGGGATGGCAGGTTGGCATGTAGAATGAAGTTCTCACCTTTGAGACAGTCTAAAGAATCTTGGTTATTTTCTGATTTTGTTGGCTTTTTAGATGCTATTATAGTTAACTAGCCCATACTTTATTTATTTTAAAGCTCTACATAAAGCTACCTCATTTTTGTTTGTTTGTTTTATTGTAAGATGCTGTGCAATTCAACAAAATTTCACTTACATATATATCAGTGTTGGGTGTTTTCATCTCTTTGGTAAGCCCGATAATAAATGATGAAAAAACTTATCCCCAAAACTCTGTATTTTGAATTGTGAATTAATCAAGTCATCTCATCCCTTAAAAACAAACAAGCAACAACAACAAATAAAATTCATGATTCCCATGGAGCCATTGGAAACTGCTGATGATCTCATATATAGCAGAGTAGTATGGTTTTCAATGGCTGGTATTTCAAAAGGAAGTAACCAAGCCTGCACTTTTCCATCCCCATGCTTGTACTAAACAGTTTAGAAACACAAAGTGAACAAACAAAAATACCTACCACCATCTAAGAGTCAGTAAGCTCAGTACTATACATGGCAAAGAAATCACCACACAGTCTCAATAATGTCTCTGCATGTTCCTAGTCATTAGCAGACCTGACTTCAAATATCAAGATAGAAGCAAGAGTTGGGGCAAACCTTGTCTGTAACTTTCCATTTTCCTATTACCCCGAAAGTCCCTCATCCAAATTATACTTGGTAATAATTCTCCAATGTCTTTTTACGAAAGAATTCCAAGTTACTTTTGTGAGACCAATTTGTCATCTAAAACCTGCTAGCTTTCAAACATACATAGATCAATAATAGCAAAAATCAAAAATGACTACATTTCTTCTGGTTTTCATATTTGTAAGTTCTAAGTGGTAAAACTACCTTTAAATATGCTTCACAATTTTACCAATCTCTTTTTGCATTTGATTTGATCAGAAACCCCTTAACTTGGGAATATACATTTCTAATGTATCAGTTGAGAAATTCAATGAGTCGCCCCAAATTGGAAAGCCTGATGATAGAGGTCAAAGTGGGACTGCAGGTATCCCAAGGATGGGATATAATCACTTTCTCAGAAGTTCTAGCAAGTCAAGAATGAAAGAAAGCATATTTGTAGACTTTAAACACTCGGGCTGCCAAGAACCCTCAGTGCTAGATCCTGCCCTGACAGAATATTTGGTCCACGTCCCAAGGTTGTATTTTCACGGCAACAGCCCCTCCTCTCTAACTTGAGATATCTTCTAGCCATTTCATCCCAGAATGTCCAATTTGTCCAAATATGTACTAGAACTACTATGGCTAATGTCTGCTAAGCAACAACAGTGAGGCACACACATCGCCAAGAGAAAATCCTGCACCAAAGAGGCTAGAATTAGGCTCGAGTCTCTTAGAGCAAGAGGTACTCCCCAGAGAAAATGCTTCTAATACAAAACCCAAACCAGACCACTTGCTGATGCTCTGACTCATGGTAACTACCTGTGTGTCACAGCGAAACATTGCTCCACAGGTCGAATTCTTATAAGAAGATTACCAGATATTTCCTTGCAATAGTCTTCTGAGTGGATCTGAAATATCAGCATTTGTTTAGCAATGAACTCACTGACTGTGTCATCAGGGACTCACTCATACTCTTGATGTGAGTGCTGTTTGGCATGGGGGTAGAACTTTTAGATCTACTGCAATCCTAAAACAGTTCCCTTTCTATTTATTATTATCTTTGGTGTTGGATGACTTGTTTTTCATGTTCCCAAGAGTGTCCTCCTCAGCTGTGAGGCGAGTGCCTACCGAATCTTTTCCTCCTCCTGAGACCATTCTTTATTCTAGTTCAACTCCATGTCTTTGCTCTCTGTTCTTGATCCTTGCTTATATAGTCAGCAAAATATGCTAACAGAAACACTCCTCTACTGCTGGTCTCTTCCTGAAAGAACCAGGCCTTGAACTGCTGAGAGAATCGTTCCTCGGGGAGGTTCAATCATTCATTCAGACGAGTCTCAGAAAGGCAGTCTCTGCAGAAATCAAAGCACATGTGTCCAGGGAACATTCTTCCAATCTTGTTTGTATACCCCATGAACTGTATAAGTCTTAGCAAGTATCATATCCTTTTTGTTTTTCACATTTTGAGACAAAAATATATATCAGAGCTTGTTCCACTATAAAATTATGTGATTTTATTTATAATTCAGCCCCCTCTGGTATCACTTGCCCTTTTCTAGAATGTCATGAAAATTGTCATGTTTGTTGGTTGGGGGGTTTTGGTATTATTTATTTATTTAGACTCATAATTCTCTAAGCCAGAACTTTTGATTTTTGACTCATGGCTCTCTAAGCCAGAAATCTTCTTGAGATCTCCAATAAATTTTTGTTGCTTCCTTGACAGGCCACTTGTATGCATCTACTTTGCTATTCCAAAAGAACCACCCCAGAGTTGGTATTTATCATAAAAGGTAAGCTACTGCAGTCTTCTAAAGTTTCCAGTCTCCTGAGTCTGCCCCAATTGTCTACCATACACAATCATATGTGTGAGAGTTACATATTTTTATGTCCACTTGAAGATATATACAAAAATGTAGAGGTGGTGTTCAACCTGTCAATCAGGTCACAACCTGGTGGTGTCTCCTTGTGGGTGTGGGCTTCTCACAAGGAAGGCCATGGGAACCTCCCCTTCTCTCTCTGAATTCACCTTCCTACTGGCTGATGTTGGTTGCTAACAGAAACCCTATGTGTCCATTGCCATTGGATTCACACAACAGAGCATTCGCCGGCCTATTATATTTGAGCCTTCTCCATCATGTTTGTGACTGCATGAATCTGAAAAGGTATTTATGACATGGACTGGGCTGGGCTGTTTTCTCAATATATAATTACTTCTTTATCTAAAGCTTTTTCATATATGTATATGTATGGATTTGTGATAGTCAACCCCACCTATCATAATACATGTCGATTTTTTCCCCAAAGTTTTACCTTCCTAGTCTGTTCACAATTCTCCAAGATCCACCAAAGAGGTTGCAGTCAAGCCTTGGCGTAGCAACATGGAACAGTCAAAATAATATCAAGATACAGGCCTACAGTAAAATGATAGGATAAATAAATGCTAATTGAGGACCTGAAATCTTTCAGAATGTTAGTTAGGTATTTCCAAGACATCACTTTCTCAAGTCCCCATTGTAACATAGCGTTTTATCATAGTTATGACAACTATTTATGTTCTAGCACTTGCCATAACATGCATTCTTATCATGTCTGAGAATCATTGTCCATCTGTAGAAATAGGTTTTGTTAGGAACTGTTGGGACTACCCATCATTAGATATTATGTAGCACTCACACAAATTTAATTAAGTAGGTATTCAAATATATTTTCAATATATTTTCTCATATAACATACAAAATGTAAGCAGAAAATCAGTAGGTGGGGGTGGGGCAATGTATGGTTTTTAAAAATACACACACAATGCATCCATCCTTTGGGATAAAGCAGAGCATAGAATCAGCAGTTTTGCAGTTTGAGTTGATAGAGTCTTCGAGGCAGCCCTCATCATCACCCCATAGAGGTTCCCATTCACAGCAGAACAAAAAAAATTTTAGGGTTCTAGGTCTACAGAAAATTCATCATACTTCTGTTTTTTAAAAATTCCCATAACTCTATTTCCTCAAATTCTGCCCAAGTCAGATCTTTATTGGAACTGATTAGTTCTATTCAGGAAGTAGGTATATCTTTCCTTTCTCTGTGAAGCCCTTTTGAAATTCAATTATCAACATCAGATGTCAAGAAGCAACCTTGTACAAAACAAAAACAAAAACAAAAATTCCCACCATCATGCTTAACACACATTTTCCCTAATTATCTACTAGTTTTGCCTCTCTGAGTGGATCCTAAGTGTTTTTCAGATTTTAGGTACATTTTTAGTCAAGGCTAGGAAAATTCCACCTTGTTCAATGTCCTGATAATGCCTGTTATACATTTGCCAGTTATACAATTTATTGTGTCTCCCAAGCAAGTCTGTTGAAGTGTTGACCCTTATCACTATGAGAATAAACTGGTTTTCTCAAGGTCTGAGAGTAGATGGTGTCAGTTAGGTGCACAGGAATTCATCTGGAGTAGGACACACTCATGAAACAGGTTTGGGGGTTGGGGGGGATGGATATGGAGACAAAGATAGAGGATGCCATGCACTGCTTCTGGGACATGAACAGCATTAAGAGGTGCTAATCATTTTACTTCCCCAAGCCAATGAACTCCTGATGTTAATTATTAATTAGAACAGAAGCACAAGTTGTCACTCCAGACCTCAAAAGGTATTCATACATTGATATCTTAGGGACTAAGTCTCCAGAAGGGTGAGATGATGCATTTGGTAATTATTGCATTCTCAGCAAATCATGTTGCTTTTAGTTGCCTTGCATTGGCTCTAACCCTTGGCAAGGTCACCTGCAACAGGAAGAAATGATGCCTGAACCTTTGCTTTCTTCATGATTGTGTAACCAACTCCAGAGTTTTGTCTTTTGTATTGTATTACTGCATTATATTGAGATTTTTTGTTTCTGAACACTTGATTTTTCAGCTGATTTTTTTTTGGAATGGATGATAAGTTTGCAAACATTTTCATATCCCAAATTATCTGCATTTTATAGAAAATACCATTGAATCTGAAATAGATGTTATGAATTGAATTGTGCTCTCTCCCACCTTTATCTCGCTCTCTCTATATATAGATATAGATAGATATGGATATAGATATAGATATATAGATATATACGATCCCCTACTACATGGGAGCATGTACTTCTTTTGGAAATTGGTTCTTAAAAGGCAAAAGGAAATAGGTTCTTAAATAGATTCCAAATATTTGTGAAAGTACCTCATATGCAGCCACAATTTTTTGTTACTAGAAGCAAGGGATTTGCTAAGATGGTTAGTTAAGTTAGTATGGGGCCATACTCGGTCCTGATTCCACATGAGTGTTCTGGTGACATTGTTCAACAGGCATTGAATTGTTAATGACACATCAAAGTGTGTAGCTTCTCTGCCCAATGATGAGATTGTTTGCCTTCCTAGAACAGTCTGAAGGACATGATCAGGTCACGTTCAATGAGCATGCACTCCATGTCTCTGGATTCAGTTTGGGTTGTTTTGGTTTCCTAAAAAAGATGAACCACAGATATAGTCAGAGATGGAAAATGGTCTCTTGACAGCACAGTGTTGCCACTGCAGGGCAACAAGTTCCTAGAGCTTCCAGAAGCTGAGAAAGAAAGAGAAAC
The DNA here is from genome assembly GCA_004026705.1 of Nesogale talazaci. Classification (NCBI taxonomy): domain Eukaryota; kingdom Metazoa; phylum Chordata; class Mammalia; order Afrosoricida; family Tenrecidae; genus Nesogale; species Nesogale talazaci. The sequence goes on from PVJH01018861.1 coordinate 20,920, forward strand.
GGCATGATCTCCCCCTAGAGTCTTCAACAGAGCATGACTCTGCCACTGCCCAGAATTAGAAATACTAGCTTCTAGAACCATGAAACAACACAGTTCTTATAAACCACACAATTTTTGAAGTTTTATTTTGGCAATGCGAAGAAAAGTGTACAAGGGACATTGGTAAGTCTGGATAGACTTCTAATATGTATATGTGTGTGAGAGAGAAAGAGAGAGAGAGAGAGTGTGTGTGTGTGTGTGTGTGTGTGAGAGAGAGAGAGAGTGTGTGTGTGTGTGTGTGTGAGAGAGAGAGAGAGAGAGAGAGAGAGAGAGAGAGAGAGAGAGAGAAGAGAGAGACCTTTAGAGGACTCACACTAAGGAATTTAGTTCCAAGTATTAGTGAAGGTACCTCATGTGCAGCCACAACTTTTTGTTACTAGAATCTATGAATTTGCTAAGATGTTAAACATATGTCCACAGAACTTACAGACCCAGATGAACTAGGTAGAAGACCTGGCAATCTACCTCTAAAAACGAACCAACCAAAGATGGCACTCATCAGCCAAAGACAGCAGTGATGCAGAATCAATCAGTATGCCATCCTGCTGTGTATGGAGTTACCAGGAGTTAGGGGCCAACCCAATGGCAGCTGACAACAGCAACAGGAAACAAATAATGAATACGAGTTTGATAGCAACCTTTATGCCCATAGTCATTTCCCAACTACTTCAGAGTAAGAAGCATGTTTGTTAAATGAATGAGCAAATAAGTACATCAACTATCCATCGTTGGCATTTCATTCAGTACTCTTCTCCTCTCTTGGGATAGACAGTAGTCCTATCTGTTGATTTGGGTAAATCATCTCACCTCTCCAAGCTCAGTGACACCCTTGGGATGACAAGTAAAGCATGATACTTTTCCCCATATCTGTGACTATGAAGGTAGCAAGTGGATTTAGATAGATGCAAAAATTACCAAACTCGGCCTGAGCCCCGGTGGCATAGTGGCTGTGCACGGGACCACGGCCCACTGGGATGGAGGTTCAATTCCAGCAGTAGGGCTGGGCCTCCTACTCCCACTGCCAGAGAGCAGTGATGCCCGCCCCCCCCCCCCGAAAAAAATTACCAAACTCACGGCCTTCAAGTCAATGCTGATTGATGGCCACACCTGGTAAGTTTCCAAGACTGCGACTGCTGACAGGAGTGCAAAGTGCGTGGAGCTGCTGGTTCATTTGAACTGCTGACCATGTACATCACAGCCCAGCAGACAACTGCTATACCACCAGCACGCCATACAAAGGGACTTCAAGTAAGTGCCTGGGAACATTCCTTTACTGAAAAAAATTACAATTTGCATAACATTTTGAAACCATATATATTTTTATAGAGTCTGATGAAGAGGAGGTTATTTTCCTAATCTTTCTCCATGTTGATAACCAGAATCTCTTAGCGCTTCATACTTCACACTTGCTTTTATGAGTGAAAAGAACTCTAGACTGCCTGTTATATATTTTTTTCTGTTATAAACTCCTATCTTCAGGAGCTCAGGGCTAGTGGAATATAACTGCAATGAACTACCACTTCCTTCCCTCTGAAATTTCACATATTTTATTGGTCTGAACAATGATAACAAAAACATGCCGCACTTATCACTGTTGTTATATTTAAACTGAGGACGTATTTTTAAAAGAAATGATAAAATGTCTTTGAGACTGAGTGTGAGTAGGAAAGGCGCACTTAGAACACTCCAGCACTTCATCTCCTTCTCCGCCCCAACTGACAGGACTAATGAAATTCATATTTTACAGGTGCAGTCAGTGGATTCTAATTTCATCTATAATTCTTTTGGCAGAGTCCAAGTTTGTGTTTAATTAAGTAAATTACTTGAGCCATCCAATTCTTTTTGCTACTAATGTATCACAATTAGAGCAAATGGTAGTCATGGAAACTCCTGGATATGTCATAATTCCTAAAACAAGAATGACTTACTATGGAAACCGTCACAGGCTCAAGTCTCTACAGCATACGCGTATGGTTATTGCTAAATTGGGATTTGGTCACTTTGGAATATAATGTGCAGCTCCGCATTTCAGAGGGATGTCATTATAAGAAATCTGTCATTTCTCTTATGTTTGCCAAGTTCCAATTGTTCCCATATCCCTCATATTTATGTTCAATTAGAGAGATATTGTAGTCCATAAAAACAGATACTATTTCACTATAGTGTAGGGAAACACATGCCTTTTTCTATAGTATATAATCCAAAAGATAAGAATGTGCATGGAACTCAAAATGAGCAACCTTGTAATTCAATATTTACCTCTTCTTCCAAATATAGTTATTCCGTTCTCTTCCTGTGGCAAGAATGATAGCTTCAGTGATTTTATGACAAAGATTTGCTACACCACATGATATAAAGCTATTTTTTTTAAGTCTCAAAGACCAAACCAAACCCACTGTAATCAAGTCAATGCTGACTCCCTGTGACCCCTAGAGGGTTTCGAGACTAACAGCTGACTGGAGTAGAAAACAGGGCTGCTGGTGGTTTCAAATTGCCAACAGTATGAATCATGACCAACATGCAACCACTACAGACAATGCTATTCTAATAGACTAAGCAAGGAGAGGAAGTCTATAATTCTCAGAGTTGTTAATTGGTCATTTATAATTTATAGTTTATAACCTAAATAATTTTGAAGAAATCTCTCTACTGCCTAATGTGATATTAAAATGAACACAATAATAACATCTATAGTTCTTCACTAGAACATAGAGGTTATTTAAGGAATAAAGTCATGTGTATATGTGTATATATATTTATATACTCTATATATAAACTTTGTGTGGCAGTGCTCTTTAAAGTGATGTGCTGCACAAAATCTCTTTAAAATGTTGAAGGCCAAGGTGCACCTGATCCAAGCAATTTTTAATTGCCTACTATGCGTTTGAAGGTTGGACCTTGAATAAGGAAGACTTAAGAAGAATGGATACATTCAAATTATCTTGTTAGGGGAGAATATTAAAAGTACCATGAACTTCCAGGAGAAACATCAAATCTGTATTGGAAGAAGCATAACCAGAATGCTGCTCAGAAGCAAGGACCATGAACCTTTGTCTTGCATGCTTTGGACTTGCTGTCAAAAGGAAGTAGTCTTTGGAATAAGACATATTGCTTGATAAAGTAGAGGCGCAGCAAAAAAGATGAAGGCCTTTAACAATGTGAATTGACACAGTGGCTCAAAAGTAACCATTATGAGGATGGATGGCAGTGCTTGATTCTGTCTTACAGAGATTTTCTATGAGTTGGAACTCACCTGACATCATTGGTGCTGGGCTATTGGTGCTAATGCACTGCCTAATATGTTATAAATATAAATTTAAAGTTTGACAATTTTGCATATTTTCTGCAGCTCTGTCACTGACAATAAATTAATGGTGGAAGTCTTAATTCGTTGAGAGCATCATTAATCTATAATCTATACCCAAACCTGAGATATATAACCTATCTTGAATTTCTATAAGCTTCTCATTGACACACCATTGCTGCTGTTTTGAATTATCTTCAGCAAAAAATTTATGTGCATGTAATACTAATGATGTTTTTTGACATTTTTTATATTTGGTTGAATAATATATCTTTGGAATTGTGAACCCATAAAATGATCATTTATCTGAAATTCAGTTTTAACTGGATTTCTTACATTTTTATTTGCTGTTTCTGCCAATCCTACAAGTAAGCCATCGAGGATTGAATTATGCTCCTCTCAAATACACATTGAACTCTTTCAAGTTCTGTAATGGTGAATGTGCCCTTGTGTGGCTATAGAGAGAGTCCTTGAAAATGTTCTGAGTTAGGTTAAATTGTGGCAAATTAGAAGTAGAGTATCTTTAATTCAAGGTCAGTGGCATCCTCATTTAAGAGAAGATACAGGAAGGGCATCCATGTGACAAAGAGGGTAGCTGCAGCTGCCAGCTGAACGACACCCAGGATTGTGGACAGGCATCAGAAGCTAGAAGACTGCTAGCAATACCAGTTCTTCGCTCAGAATCTTTAATGGTTGTCAACATGACATATACTCTTACTTTAACTTCAGTCTCCAGAGCTGTGAGACAAGGGATTTTGCTCTTATAAGTCTCCCATTTTATGGAATGTTATTATAAAGTCTTTAGAAACTAATATGCAAATCTTTTCATCCTTTTTCAGCCCAGAAATACTATTAATGTGTGTTCGAGGTATCTTTCTTTTACATATCTTCCTGTTAGTGGTTCTCTGCAGAGCCCAAGAAAGTAAGGGGGGTTGGTGGAGCTGGCAATGCATACAGGGATGGAGGTTGGAAGCAAACCTTCTAAAAAATGACAGAAAAAATGAAATCAAAGAAAATAGATATGAGGTAGCTGAAACAAAGCTCTATCAGTCTTGAGGAACAACAAAGGTCAGATATGATGAAAGTTGAGGAAGATTAATTTTGAAATTAATGTTTAAAATGTTATAAACCACTTACAAAACACAAAGTTTTGACAAGCATGACTCACTCCGAGACTCGAGGCCATTTCCTCCTGTAAAGCTGAATCTCTGATAAAGAGGACACTCCTTAAATCTGCCTTGAGTGAGACCTCCATGCCCTAAACCCAGACTAAGAGGATATGTGTCCCATAGATAGATGTGCTTCCTCAAAATAAATTCTTGGATAAAGTCCATATTTGACTACCCTTGCTCAGAATGCATAAAGGCAACACAGCAGTTGGCAAGGATCCTTGATAGACTGCTGTAGCTTTCCATATTGGCCCTGAAGCGTGCACATTGCTCCAGAGGGAACAAGCAAATAGCAACTCATATGTTTGCTATATGGACCCAGGTCTGGTTCTGATTTCTGGGCTTGACAAGTTTTTCCCTGTAACGGCTGATATTTTTCTGAAATTGATTTGTTCCTCTCTACCTTGCAAGTGCACACCAATGGACTCCGTGGCATGGCCCTGTCCAATTTAGCTTTTTATTGACACCTGGCATTTCCATCATATCCCAATTCCTCAATTGCATCAGTTAGGGCCAATTTAGTCTTCACATTACGTTGATAACCTAAATTGTTAGCAAGAGCTGTGTTACCACTAGAGAGGGGAAACTTGTCTTCAAATTACATTTAATTACCTTCATTAAGTGCTACAGCATTCCGTGACACACATTTGCAAAGTGAGCAAGCTAAAATAAGCTGAGTACTTCTCACTTCCTGAGTAACATTGCTCCTTCCCTTCCTTCCCTGGCCTATCTGTATTACCTTTATTACCCCTGTGAGTGTGGTAGGCAAGGAAAATCCGCCCTCATACTCTACAGTTTATGATATGATCATTTTCTCAAAAAAAGAGATTTCGTTATCATTGTCATATGCTTTATGGTTGATACTTCTGTGACCCCCATCAGCTTTACTAGGGCATAATCTTTATGAAAGCAGGTCACCAAGTTTTTCTTCTACTCCTGTAGGTGGATGTGAATCATTAACATCTTATTAACAGCTTAACCACTGCATCACCAGTGCTTTTTATAGATAGACTGATTCTCTATCATCTATCTATCATCTAACTATCTATCTACCATCTATTATCTACTTTTTGATCTCTGAACCTTTGACATTCATAAAGCAGCATAATAAATCTGAATTCTCCCAAGGGTTTGAAAACAGGCAGATTCTGTTTGTACATCAGTGTCCACGGCCAGAGGAATTGGATGTTTGAGTGTCTTTTAAAAATTTTATTTATTTATTTATTTATTTTAGGCATCACTGTCCTGGTGGTGGGAGTAGGAGGCCCAGACTTTGCTCCTGTAAGTGGGAATTGAACCTCCATCCCAGTGGGCCGCAGTCCCTCGCACAATCACTACGCCACCGGGGCTCAGCCCTTGAGTGTCTTTTTATACCCACTGGCCAGTGATTTAAATATAGACCTGCTAATCTCCAGATCAGCATTTCAAGTCCCCTGTGTCTCCAAGAAGAAAGATGAGGTTGTCTACTTCAATAGGGTCCCAGTCTGAGACACCCTATGGAGTAATTCTAGTCTGTCCTATAGGGTCCCGAGCAGTTGGAAACGACTTGATGCCTGCCCTCGCCAATACTGCTATTAAAAAGATGTTCCAGCTGAGCCCTGGTGGTGCAGTGGTGGTTTATGGGACTGCAAGCCACAGGGTTGGCAGTTTAAATCCAGCAGCATATCTCCAGGAGCAAGGCTGGGTTTCCTACTCTCACCAGGGCAGTGATACAGGGGAAAAAAATGTTCCTGAAATCTACAGCCTACTGTAATCAGTACCCTTTGGGTGTGTTCTGTTAGACATGTGACTCTGAAGTAAAATTGGAAATAAAATTTAAGGATATTACTCAGGTAATGATGATTTCATTTGTCTTTAAAATCTATGTATGACTCTCAGATAAATTTCTAAATTGTTGTGAGGATTGACTCTTCTGTTTCCAAGATTTGCCGACCCCTGGGCTAGAGGAGAGAGTGGATTCAGTTGTTGCCTGGCAACTCTTGGGGTAGGGCTTCTCTTTGTGTTGGTCAGTCTGTTGAGCAGTCATTCAGAGAATTCCAGGGACTGAGCCAGAACTGATTCTTAAAATAGCCATCCAGACTACATATAAGAAGTTACTCTTACCTTTCTATTTGTGATTTTTAATTGAGTGCATTTAAATCCCAGTGGGCAACACACAATGAAATACCAGGATCCAAAATAAGCTAAAATGGAAGAAAGAAGTTAATTTTTTTTCTTCCTCAAGGAAGTCCTTTCCTTTTATTCTGGCCCCTTCAAAAATACAGGCATGTCTCAGCAAAACCGTGGGTTTTGTTCCACCCCACTGCCATAAAACATATATTGCAATAAATGGAGACCCATGAAATATTTGCTTCCCCAGTCATGTAAAAGTCTTTTCTACACTGTAGTATAGCCTATTAAATGGGCAGTGAAATAAGCGAGAATAACTAAAATGTAGCACAAAGACTTGTACTGATCACATGCTATTAGAAAAGTGTCACTAATATACCTTCCCGACTCAGAGTTGCCATAAACCTCCAATTTATATGTTTGAAAAAAAAATGCAGTATCTGTGAAGTATGATCAAGCAAAGCACAACAAAATGAGGTCTGCCTATTGTCACAGTTCCCAGACATTTCTTTCTTTCTTTTTTAATCTAAATCCACAGTCTGGGTTATCTTGTTTAATATGGGTATCTTTAGCTAACCAACCCAGTATTCTTCTTTAAAAAAACCAAACACCCACACAAACATTTAAATGGCACTGGAAGTCTCTCGGTAGTGCAAATGGTTAGCATATACTCTGCTAGTCAGGTCAGTAGTTGGATCCTATCCACGGGTGCTTCTGCAGAAAAGCTGGGAAATCAACTGCAAAACTCAGGGTCCAAAAGCTGCACTGCCCAGCTCTGCTCTGACGCACTCAGAGACAGAGTCACCACCTGCTAGTGGGTTTTGCAGAGCTACCTACAGTATGCCATGCGAACCCGCAAGTGTTCTATGTATGATTTCATCTAACGACTATGCCATCTCTACAATTATCAGTGTTTCCCCGTATTTTACAAATGAAGACACTGAGGCCAGAGAAGTTAAATGACTGACTCAAAATTCCCTCCAGCTGTTTAATGCAGATGGATTTCCTAGAGTTATGTTGATTATGGTTTCAATATAGAATTTAAAAATGAATGGAAGTAGGGATTACAAATGTTTACATTTATTAAACAGGTACTGTGTGTTTGTCACTGAGCTAAGGGTCTGTGATAGGTTTATTGTGTCAACATGGCCAATGAACATGTGTGGGATTAACTAATGAATAGAGAGATAGATGGCTCAGTGTCTCACCCTTCTTGTTCTTGCTCTTTGATCATTGGACCAGTGTGTGGCTGCCTTGCTTGTTCTGTGTCTCAATCTCCAAGCTACACTCCCTGTGGGACACCTAACCTGTGGACTGTGTTGCTATGAGTTGAGGTTCTTTCAAGTTCTGCTTTGCCACGGTACTAGACTATACATCTCTTGGACTGGGCACTGTCATCGGGCTGACTCTTGGTCACCTGCCTTGCTGTTTGCTGCTTGTGGCCAGATAGCCTGAACTGCTCTACAGAGAACTACCTGGTGGTCCTCAATAATTGTCTCATGGAAAAGACTTGCACTGAGTCATTCATACTGCTTTATATATTAATTAACTGTTTATATCTTATGCTATGCTATCTATCAAATATACATAAAATTACTAGTGTCCTGGATTTTTTTCTCTAGAGAACCTTGTCTAACATAGGATCATAACGTTGCCTTCAACAATTTAGAAAGGTAGGTTTCTCTACTCCTCTCCAATCTAATTTGTATGTGAGAATACCAAGGGGAAAAGGGGTTTAAAGTTTTTAGGTTGTGCCAATGTGTCCAATGAACATGTGTGGGATTATCTATGCAGCATGATCTAAAACCCTTCTTATATCTGTCTGACCTGGGTCAGACAGATTACATTTATCTGAAGCCAATGTTTTTGATAATCTCACTTACTGCTCAGAAAGTTTCACTCAGCCCCTCAGATTTAAAACAACATGGAGTCACACGAGCTCTCTTCCCACATCAATCCAGCACTCATTCACTAGCGGGTTGGGTGGGGTCTATTGTATGTGCCAACCTTTTCCTTATCAGCTGTGCATAGTTGGTTACTCCTATTGAGTTACAACATTGCTCATTTTTGTTTTGTTTTTTGCCAAAACCATTTTATTGGATGCTAATACAGACAACATGATATTCCATAGTTCAATCACTTCAAGAAGTTTTGTACAATTGTGACCGTTCTTATTTGTAGGAAAATAACTACATATAACATCATCAAAAATTACAATTTAGGGTATTTCCAACAGCAAACTACTTAAAGCGCAGACTAATCCTTCCACCAAAGGAAATCAAACACATAACAGATTTTCATACACACATACATTTATATTAATTTAAATATATACATTTATATGTGCATGTCCTCATTAAATATAATTACATGATCATTTTCATATATAGGCATATATATATTTAATGTTACTATTGGTTACTCTCAAGTTACAGTGAACCTGTAACTTACCTGTAACCTAAATTACAGTGAACCTATGTTAAAGAGCAGAACAGTCCTATGAATTTCCTGTATTGTAAACTTTATGAAACCAGGGAAAATATTAAAAGCAGAAAATAAATAAATAAATAATAAAGCCCCTGAAACAATAACAAAAATATGCAATAATGAGAGAATATCCTGATGCTTAGGGTACTTCTTACCCCTTCTCCTTTGTATCTGCCTATTTTGGAAGACCTTCTATTCATCCTTGCTTTGCTTTGAGGACTCAAAAGACCTCAAAAGAATATGCACTCTGAGTAAAGTCTACCTGGAAAACTCATGCAGATTGAAACCCTTTTTAGCCTAAAAGTCACTCTTTTCTGGGGTCAATATTATCCTCTTGATTCAAATTACTTGCATAAATTCAGTATTCAATTGGTATTCATCTTTAAGTACACATGACAATATATTTCAAAAGAGGTAGTGAATCCAAAATTTGAGACAAAGATTTGATAGCAGATTAGAGCAGAACTCAAGAGAGAAATGCTGAACCAGATACCACATGCTAGATCAGAAGATATATACATATGTATATGTATATACATTCAGGAACTTTAGTAATGTATGGAGACAGTCAAATATATTGAATTTAGAATCCCAGTATAAATTGAAAAGGGAGGGAATGTAATGAATGGGTAAGTAATGGTTGAGATTTCTATGATAAGTTTTATGAGAAAAACTGACTTCCCAATAAAAAGGGCATAAAGTCAAAAGTCCATGAAATGCCATCTTAAAAGCACAACTAAATCTCTTAAAGGGTTAGATGCACTCACATGATTACTGAAATCAGATTACTTCTCAGAGATTCCAGAAGAAAGGGAATGTGAGAATGTGCAAATATGGGAGTGGAGTTAGCTGGATCTTAAATCTGTTACACAATAATACTTATTTGGGGCTTAGAATGTCACTGATCATGGTGGCCTATCAATAAGGAAGGATATATTAGCCTTGTTCTAAGACCCAAGCCTTATTGAAAAATTAGTGAATGCAGTAATTAGTATTAGAGTTTAATGTAAGCATATGTGTTGCTGAAGTAATTAAAATATGCATGGCAGATTAAAGTAGAAAAAAGAAAAAATATTTTTTTATGTTCCTTTTTTGCTTTCCTTTAGACTAATCAAGAAGGACAAACAAAATAAATGCAAAGAAGTACATGAAATTTACCAGGTGAAATTATGAAATGAAATCCAACCATTTGCTTTAAATATAGGGGAAAAGAGTGAAAATATATTCTCCCTAAAATAAGTCATTTGCTCTAACTTTGTTTCAAAGGTTGGGCAAGATCATGGACTATGGGTTTTTACTTTCAATTTAGTTCTTCAACTTCTGACAGCACTGCAAACCTAGTAAGAAATTACTTTCTGAAAGTAAGTAGACAAAAATGGTGCTTCTTAAATGCTGGTCATTTCTAGTGCATTGTTCTGGGTGCTGGGTGTTACATGAGTGCTCATATTTTGCAACAATTCATCCAGCTAGAATTTTGGTTTCAACATTTCATTTAAATTACTTAACAAATTCACTGTTTATTATTAAAGCTTTCCACAAGGACAATAATAGCATAGTCAGAACTATTAAATAAATTTTAAAAAGCTTTCCACAAACTCCCCTACCCAGACTTGATTGGAGGGCTGTTTTCAGTAGCCCTTGAGTCAGTCCTGATCCACGGCAACAGCATATACAAAAGAATAACTGCTGCCCAGTCTCATGCCACCTACCCAATCCTTAGCACATTCAAATCCTCTGATATATCTCCTGTGTAATTTGATTGCCTTCCATTTTAGGGGATGAGTCTACAGCACTATGTTGGGAAATACCTTATTGTGAACCACAGAATTTCCATTGGTCAGGATTTCTGAAGTTGATTGTCATATCACTTGGCCAAATATTTTTGTCTAATCTGTTGCTGTCTCAAAGTTTCGATGAAACCTATCCACCACAGGAGGTGACCCTGTTCATAACTGAAATATTGATGGCAAAGCTTCCAGCATCACAGCAACATAGAAGCCACAGCAAAAATCTGTGGATGAGTGATAGCTTAGTACCTGTATGAAAACCATCCCAGATATCAAAATATGAAGCTTTGATGCAGGCACTGATAACTGATGATATCTTATTCTGAAATATTTGAGGTGTCACTCTCTCATGGGTGTGATCTGAAAAGAACCCAAGAGAGGAAACCGAGGTCCATATATTTAACATCCCGGGGTCCCAGTTATTGGTAAAAGGTACTTGGAGGAATGTTGATGGATCCTTTTAAGATTCAGATGTAAATAGTCCACAGTTCCTAGGAATCAAAATAAAAGAAACAATAACTCTACTTGTGCTTTAGAAAGATGTGGGCATTATCATCTATACTTTTCCTGATGGAAAATAGTTACCTTATGCTTATTTTTTATGTGTCAGGGGTGAATAATAACATATATTTAGAGTGCTCATCAAAATCCTAGTCACCATCTGGGCTAACATCTAGCTGCCTTTGCAAATGTTTTGTCAGCTATAATTGAATCTTGTTGAAATATGTATGACATATGTACTCTATGGTTGGAATTTTGAATGCTTAGACAAAGTCCCATCTAAACATTTAAAGACAACATTTTTTATTCAGAAAAGAGCTCACACATTCCTACTATCTAGATGTTTACTAGCTAAGAAAAACATTATTCTGCCATCCAGTCCTTCAAACTTAGTAAACCTGAGCTGGTTGGTACTTTTCTTGTGAAAAGTGCTTCTTAGGCATGCTTAAAGGGTAAACATGTTGGGAGATTGTTTTAAAGCTCTTTGCATCGCGTAAATATGCTTTAAAAGGCTTAGAAGAACTAATTATATATTCCAGTTGCTGATAATTATATGTTCACATTATCTGTTCATTAAAGCATCTCATTAATTTGCTCTGAAAGAGAAATTGGTTCAAGATCCTGTGAATATTTGAAAGAAATAAAGTGCTGCTCCCTTAGAGATAAGCAATGCATCTTTCAGTGAATCAAATTGGTCTTCTCCATAAACTAATTAGAATTCATACAGTTTTACTGATGTTGTTCTTTAAGAATTCTTCCTTGGAGTCTAAATAAATCACATACTATTCTCTCTGTTTTTCTTTCTCTACCCTGAATCTAACTTTTGCTCAATATTAAGAAATCTGGATGGCCATCTCACAAACAACTACTAATAATTCACCCGAAATGTTTGCTATGCTTCATCCTACCCATGCTTTTTGATGATACACAGAGTCGTGGGTATCCACTCTAAGGCAGCCATTGCATATTTTAGGCCATCCGTCTCTAATCTGTCAATTCATCTTATCTTCTTCAAACATCGTCTATTTTGTTTTCTCCCTGAGGAAGAGCTCTGAAACTTGCTGCTTAGTTGAAACCCGTACCCGCTCTGATTCCAAGAGTACCCAAGAGTAGTTTTAGCTCAAAGTTCCTTCCTTAAAGGTAGACTTTATCTTTTAATTCTCATCCTACAGCAGGGCACACAGAATGTATGTTAGTCCCCATCTAGTGTTAAGAGCTTCATCAATATAACCACAATTTAAACCTGAAAAAAAGCTTCGAGGTTTGCCAACGTAATTCTCTTCTTATAGACAAAGCAAACAGTAGCAGAGACACCGAAAACAAAGGAACTTGGCTAAGGACATTGAAGGCAAAGGTGGTTAGGCAGTTTGGGGACCCTTGACGTCTGTCTCAGTATGCTTCGTATTGCTGAGCTCGCAGCTAAGCTAGCCTCAATTATGCCAAAATTCTCTTTTTATTTTTAGCATCATTAATATAAAATTAGAATACACGACTTTAAAAGATATAAGAAAATACCCAGAAAAGTCGTATAGATAATATAATAATATAATAGATAATATAATAAGTCTAAATTAGGTCAATAAACTTCTTTGCAACTAAAATTATGGTTAATAGGATTTTAGTTTTCATATGCCCTTCATGAAACTTTTGAACTTTAAAATGTGTATGCAATATGAAGATAAGTCACACAGGGTTGCTACTATAGCTCCAGCTCATATGTCCATGGAGAGTTTTATTCCAAAGACACCCTGCTTAAGTCTGTCTCTGGGAGCAGTGCCTGGTTGCAGACAAGTTATCTCAGTAATACATATGAGTGCTAGTCCAGGTAGACTAGAAAAACAAATTCATAAACACACATACAAATTTAAGAGGGAGTTTTATATAAAGGGATTGGACATTAGGAAAACATTCCAGCCCAGTCCAGATCAAGGTCATAAGGCTGATATTAGCCCATATATCTGACAGCAATCTACAAAGCCCTTCAGGCAAAGGAAACACAGTGTGGAGACACAGCATCAGAAATAACCTTGTCTGACCCCACCACAATGATTCAACACACGAAGGGTGCTCAGCAGAGCATTGGGGAGAACAAAGCAGGAAGTTCCGTGCCAAGGATAGACTTGGGGTAGAGCATGGCACCCCAGCGGACTCAACTGGAGGACACTCCTAGAGGTCAACAAACAGACCTTGAACTATTTATAGGTTATTCTTTTATATGTATTATATTTGGTCATTGGTTTATCTGTTGTTGTGGTAGTTTTGTTTTCTTTTTTGAGGGGACATCACTGCCCTCTGGTGGTCGTGGAGCTACGCAGCCTTGCTCCTGGAGAGTTGCTGCTGGATTTGAACCACCAAGCCAATGGGCCGCAGTCCCCTGCACTCAACCACCACGCCATCCCGCACTCAACCACTACATCACCGGGGCTCAGCCCGGTAGTTTTCTTTTCTTCCGTCACTTCTTACTGTGTCTTTTTTTTTTTTTTTTGGTGCATATTATTATCTCTGCAGGCCTATCTAGATAAGATAGGTTGGATGAACAGTCTGGAGGAGAAAACAGCTGGACAGATGATTTTGGGGGGACATGGAAGAGAGGGAGGTGGAAAAAAGAAGGTGTTACATACCTCAGGGACAAGGGGAGAACAAGTGATCCAAAACCAGTGTCAAGGAGAGTGTGAGAAGTCTGGTAGCGATTGGTCAAGGGTAATGTAACTTAGAAAAATTACTGAAACCCAAATGAAAGCTGAGCATAATAGTGGGACAAGAGGAACGTAAAAGGAAATAGAGGAAAGAAATAGGAAGCAAAGGACATTTAAAGAAGTCTAAATAAAGGCATGCACATATGCAAAAATATTTATATATGATGATGGTGAAATAGATCTACATGCATATACTTATAGGGTTAGCATTAAGACAGCAGATGGACCTTGATTCTCCAGTCAAGTACTCCCTCAATGCAAGAATACTTTGTTCTATTAAATTGGCATTCCATGGTGTTCACCTTCCCAAAACAATTGCTGGAGCCAAATGTATGCATAATCAAACATGGTGAAGAAAGCTGATGGTGTGTGGTTATAAAAAGACACAGTGTCTGGAGTCTTAAAGGTTTGAAGACAAGCAAGTGGCCATCTAGTTCAGAAGCAACAAAGCCTCCGGATGAAATACATCAGCCTGTGTAGTCAAAGGGATCAGGTATCAGACATCAAAAAAAATTTTTAAGATTTTTTTGGGGTCATCACTGTCCTCTGGTGGGAGTGGGAGGCCCATCCTTGCTCCTGGAGAGCTGCTGCTGGACTTGAACTGCCAAACCCGTGGAATGCTGTCCCACACTCAACCACTACTCCACCAGGGATCAGCATCAAAAAAAGTATATAATTGTAAAGGCACTAGAATGCAGATTGTGGACCCAAAGCCCATCTGTAGGCAACTGGACACCCCTTACAGAATGGTACTGGGAAGGAGACGAACTCTTCAGGATGTAGTGTAGCAACGATGAAATGTACAACTTTCCTCTGGTTCTTATATGCCCCCCTCCCCACACACACTATCATTATCCCAATTCTACCTTACAAATCTGGCTAGACCACTGGTAAAAATAGGAACCGAAACACATGGAATTCAGTACAGGTGATCCCATCAGAACCAGTGGTGAGAATGGAGATACTGGAGACTGGAGGGAAGGTGGGGTAGAAAGGGGAAGCTATTACAAGGATTTCCATATAACTTCCTCCCTGGGGGACAGACAATAGGTAAGTGGGTAAAGGTAGACATTGAGAAGAGTAAGATATGACGAAATAACAATTTATAAATTATCAAGTGTTCACGAGGGAAGGGGTAGCAGGAAGCAGGGGGGAAATGAGGAGTTGATAACAATGACTTAATCAGAAAGCAAATGTTTTGAGGATAAGTGCAACAAATGCACACATGTGCTTGACATAAAATGTATGGATATATGGATTGTGATAAGAGTTGTATGAGCCCCCAATAAAGTGATTAAAAAATAGATGTAAGCCAATCATCAGTCCAGGCACTTAATTGATATACAGTGTAGCCAATCCAATGTAATCTTAGGTGTCAAATGTATGCACAAATAACTACACCAAGTGCAGCAAAATTGACAAGATATAGCCAATTTTTAGACCTTGATTTTTTTTCTTTTAAACCTAAGAAAGGGTATTAAAATGAATAGGGGAGCTCGACCATGTAGGAAGACAAAAGCGTATCACTTTCATAATGGAATGGGAGATTTTGACACTACAACCTGATATTCAGCCAAAGTGGAGAGTGCATGAAGAGGTCTGGAATTTATTTGCAGAAGGAAACTATACAAGCATGAGGAGATGTGCTACCTCCTTGACTGCATCTACTTATTTATGTGAGTCAGACTTTTTCCATGAAAAGATCATTAAGTCCAAGTACCATCCCACCACGACTGAGTATCATTTGGAAGTATGCTTGAGGCTTGCTGTCAGTAGCTCTTGTCCTGACTATGCGTCCCTGGTTCATTCCATTCAGTGCGAGTCATCAGAGTAAACTAAGGTAATGACCAAAAATGTACATAGTTAATTGTGCTGTGTTGTGCAATATGGACTCATGATTATGCAAGGTACATAAATATATATCATACATATAAAGAATCCCTAATACATTTATGAATAAATATAATAAACAAGTGAGTAAAAATAAATATACATTTTGTAGTTAGTAGATAATTTTGACTTGATCGTTTTATAATTAGCTCACATGCTGAAAAAGTGTCAGCATCCTTGATGTAGCTTACCCCTGATAGGGAGCCTGAATAGGGGGGAAAGAAGGCAACCGTTGTTCTATATGCTGGTTCCCATGATCGTTCTGTTTTACATTGCAAACCGATGCACTGCTGATCCAGTTTTTGTATGTATGTTCCCTGAGCTTGGGTAAATTAAGTAAGCCAATTATATAGACTGCAATAAAAGCAGGTCACTGCAATCTTCATATGAACAAAAGCTAGTTCATCTACTAATGAGCCTTATGGAACTGACAAAGCAGAGCAGAGCGATCAGTAGTAACCTGGAGCACAACTCCAAGCAGGGACGGGTAGCTGCTTTCCATAGTACAGACCTGGAAGGCTTCGTGGAGAGGAAATCCCACCTGAACTCAGACCAGACATATGAGAAGGGCTAGAAGCATCAAGGCAGTTTGAGAATAGGAGGGAATGAGCCTCTCGTGTCCCAGGAAAGAAAAGAGAAAACTCAAACAATTTTAATGTGAAAGATGTGACAAGGCACACCTGAACTTGGAAGGACAAAATATCCTATCACTTGAGTTCCATTGACCTCAGAATTCCAGGCAACATGTTCAGAGAAGTGGATGCAGTCAAAAGCCATTGGAAGGTGTAATCATAGAATAGAGGATATTGGTTAGAATATTAAACTTCATACTTGTGGATATCATCTTACTTCAAAAGAGTTTTCTTTGCTATGTTTGCATATGGTTGATGCTCAGCCTAATCCCTTATAAATTTTAAGAAAAGCGGATAACATGTGAAAATTACCAATGAATAAAACAATATCCAGAGTTACACATAAGAATCTGAAGCCTGATTTGAATTGTAGGCCCTTGAGCTGTGAAAAAATAAACACCTTTAGTTCATGGGACTACTTTGTGTTATTGTGTATTATTACAGAAGTTCTTGAGAAAGAAAAGCCAATTCAAATAGTGTTAGATTTGACAGCCACTGAGGAGAGAGGCCAGGCAGAGGAATTACAAATACATTCTGGAAGAAGGTCCTATCAAAGGTAATTTCTTTTCCCTAAATGCTTTTATGCATTTTCATATTTCCTTCTTATGATTTTGTTTCTTCCCCATCACATAAGCTTCATTCCTCCATATAGTATAGGTCCAAGGTTTTCAATGCCAGCCCTCTCTGTAACCAAATTATAGAAGCATCCACATAATAAAGGGGCTTCAGGGGCATAGTGGGTTAGATGTTGGCTTGGTAATGAATAGGTCAGAGGGTTGAACCTAGCAGCCAATAAGATAGAGAAATATGAGGTTTTCTGATCCTGTCAAGAAATATAGTCTCAGAAAACCATGGACATGGTTTTACATGCCCCCTGGAGTCTCTGTGAGTTTAAATAAACTTTCCAGCAGTGGGTTTGGTTTTAAAGCACATAGTACAGGAACCTCTGCTTTGTACAAACACTTAATAGATGTACCTATAGAATCCAAAGTTTGGAAGTTCAAATCCACCCAAAGCTACCTTGAAAAAGAGGTCTAGTCCCTTGTCCCAGCCATGGCCTGGGAGAGAAAAGAACTGAGATCAACACAACTGCTTACCTGACCCAAGATTTTTGAGCTCAAATGAAGCCTATCACAGTCTATGTCCACAGACTACTCCATTGGCTCTTCAATTAGTAAAACATATGTGGCAGTCATGTGCTTTTGTTAATTTTATGATTGATATGTAGGGGTGGAGGCTAGCCTGTTAATCTGGAGATAGCCATTGAGTAGCCAATGAGGCTTCCATATGGGCATGGCTTTCTCCTGAGACTTCTGGGATATCTCGCGATATTTCTCTCGTGAAGATGAGAAGCTATCTTCCCCAGTTGTTGGGAGTTAGTCTCAGAGATGATTAATCACAGACAAGACAAGATGGCAGCATCTGAGGAGCCGGAGAGGCCAGATGGCCTTGCCCTGATGGAGCCAGACCTCTGAAGGTGAAGAGGTCACGAGGAGACGCCTGCCAGAGATGAGTTGCTTCTGCCACCACTGGATGTTGTTGATTAACCCTGAGACCTGGAAGTGAGGAGCCATGGGGAGACCCTTGCCAGTGCCGGAATTCTGCACCCACTGACCTGTGACTTCGTGAGTCGAAAGGAGACATTATAGACTGGTATCGGGCACATGGGCTAATATCAGACTTATGATTTTGAATTGGACTGGGTTAGGATGCTTTCTCAGTGTATATAAACCCTTTCCTTATTGAAAAAAAAGAAAAAAAAGAAAAAGAGGTCTAGCAATCTTCTAGTAAAAGCAAACAAAACAAAAGACTGAAATTGAATGAAAACAGTCCTATTCTGAAGCACTTTGAATAGACTAAACAGCAAGTTATCTGGCTCATAAGTGAGGCAAAAATTTATAGAGGTGGTAGAAATTTGCTATGGGCAGGCAGTGTTCCAAGGACCTTATGTGAATTAATTCACATAGTACTCACAGCAATCCAAGAAACTACATTCTATTAGCCTCTTTATTTACTAGCCAAGGATAAGGCTTAGTTATTTAAGTTATATGCCCTTCATTTGGAATACTCATATTTTTATTGAATCAAATTAATATGATCTAAGAAGAAAATAAGTCCTCTATTCTCTAAGACAAAGTTTTGTCTAAAAGTCATCTAAATATTTGAGTATTCACAGTTCTTCATTGGTCCAGATATTCTAGAGAATAAAATTTTACTATTTTATATGGATTACATTTGTGTTTTTCACTGGTGTTTATTTCATAATTGGTCATCGTAGGATGGTTCAGGAGATGTTTCACTTAACGATGTCTTATTGATTGCAGTCTTCAAGTTCAATTTGATGAGAACAGGGGAAGCCAAAATAAACAAAACAGCAAGAAACAAAGCAAACCCTTTCACCTCTAATGCCCAGTGATGTTAGGCAATGCCTGGGGACCATATAAAACTAAAACTTAGAATTCTACAGATTTAATGTAATAAAGTCACACATAATGGGGTTGGAGTGTGAAAATAAAAATCAACCCTAAACTGTTTCTTCTGGACCTTTTTTTTACCTATTCCATTTTATTATCTTGCAAAAGCTGATTTACCTTTCTCTGATATACTTTCTTTTGTTAGGCAATTGCCCAGTAAAATTTCTCTCTTAACAAATAGATGGCTAGTCATTTAATTTCATAGCCATAGTCATATAGTTAAATAGAATAAAGCACAAGTGTAAGTGTCTTATGACATTTTAGGGCTTAAAAATATTGTGTCTGAATGCCTTGCCTCACTTAAAATAAACAATTTACAGACACAGCAGACCACTTGGGATTAAAAACTTTCACCAGTTTAGAATTAAAAATCCAAGCTACTTCTGGATCAAGACAATTAACAAAGCTTCCTCCCAAATGTTGCGTATACAATAATATAAAATCGATCATTCTTATTAAGTGTGTGCAGATTGTTCCAAAAATGAAAGAAAATAGGAACATATAAAATACCAAGAATAGGAAGAGAATAATGGAGTCCCTTTAAGGTAACACAAGGTACATCAAGAATCATTAAAGAAAATTTCTTTATTTTATTTTGTTTTGTTATGTTTTTTTTTCAGCATCACTGCCAGAGTAGGAAGCCCAGACTTGTTCCTGGAGAGCTGCTGCTGGATTTGAATCATCAACCCAGTGGGCCGCAGTTCTGCACACAACCCTTGCGCCACCAGTGCTCAGCCAGAAAATCTCTTCGGTATTAATGTCGTCGCTACTTGTCCTTGAGTCAGTGCTGACTCAGGGTAACTTCGTGTGTGACAGATCAAAATGTTGCGTGGTCCCTTGGCATCTCCATGATCTTTGATGTTTCAGGCCACTGTAGTGGTTATCATATCTATCTCTCTCGATGAAGGTTTCCTTTTGTTTCTTGCTGTCTCTCCCTCCCTTTACAAAGCATTGTGTACTTTTCTAACAACTTGTCTTTCCTGAATATGTGCCAAAGTAAGTGATTACATTTCATGTCAAAGTAATTCTCACCATCCTTGCTTCTAACAAGCTTTCTAGTTGCATTTTAAAATACTGAATTAATATAACTATCCAATTATAAATGAACTAGTGGTATCTAAAAATTAATTCCTTGGTAAAGATGAGTGAGCTCATTAGCTTGTGAATCAAGGTTCCATCAAGTCTGACAGCCTTGCTTTTTCTGCTACTGCCTCAGTGTGGTCTGGACATCTTCCATCAGTATAATTCGTTCTTGACCATATGCTACATCTTCAAACTTTTGAATGTCCACTAGTTGTTTCTGGTACAGTGCCTCTGTGCTTTACTTCCATCTTCATTTGAGGCTCCTTGCATTATTATCCCACCACCCCTCTCCCCCCACAGTATCTTTTTCTATTGAAAATCAAGGCTTAATTTTTTTTCTGTAATCATTACAACTTAATATATGCCTAGTGTATTCGTCTTGTGTATTCTAAATTGTGTATTTTACTTAAAGTGTTTGCACATTTTATTGTAATGCTTTAATTTTATTTCATCATTTCTTCTATATCCCTTAGGAGCTGTACCATCAAGAGTGAGATTCAGCACCTCTTCTGGCTTACGCTTGTACGTTGCCTTGCTTTCATGAATTTTTAACGTCCAGTTGCATTTCGCATGTATGATGTTCTTGATGTCCTCACACAGCTTATCAGCTCTTCTATCATAAGTGTAAAGTGATTCAAACCTATTCTTTTGATGCACTGAAAATTCAGGTGGTATAGTTCAAGCACATCTAGCAGAATTATACAATTGTTCCAAACATTTTCTTTTGCTAAAAGTATTGGTGTGAGATAATTTCTCACTGTTGCTTTAATTTGTATTTAACCTAATACTAAATTAAGTATTAGTGATACAATACTAATGAACTTGAACATTTCTGCACATGATATTGACTGCCCGGATGTCACTTTTACTAAGTTGTCTACATATTATGTGCCCATTTTTTGATTGGGTTACTAGTATTTTTCCTACGAAGTTGTAGTTTTTTATAGATGTTTGAGATTGGCCCTTTATTTGATGTATTATAACTGAATATATTTCCCAGTCTGTGGGATCTCTGTTGATTCTTTTTTGAAGTCTTTTGTGTATAAATGCCATAATTTTAATAGAACTCTGTTAGTTTAAAAAAGGTATCTTTGGGCTGAGCCCCGGTGGCGTAAGTGGTTGAGTGCGGAACTGCAGCCCGCAGGCTTGGCGGTTCCAATCCAGCGGCGGCTGGGTGGCACCCACGACCACCAGAGGCAGTGATGTCCACACACACACACAAAAAAAGGTATCTTCTACAGTATGCATACTTTTCAATTTCTTTTTTTGTTTTTTGTTTTTTTGGGGGGTTTTTTTTTGGGCATCACTGCTCTCTGGTGGTGAGTAGGAGGCCCAGCCCCACTGCTGGAATTGAACCTCCATCCCAGTGGACTGCAGTCCCGCGCACAACCACTACGCCACCGGGGCTCAGCCCTCAATTTATTTTCTAAGGTACTTATACTTTGTATTAGCCTCATTAAGTTTGTCCCGATGATTTCATTGACGGCCTTTGTAATTTTGTGATATGCATTTATGTCTTTGATTCAGTTTACTTTGTACATAGTGTGGGTTATGGTCCCATTTAATTATTTTGTAAATGAAGATGCAGTTTTCCAGCACCATTTGGGGGCGGGGGCTTGATTTGGGTTTTTTGCATCATTTGTTATAAAGGTTATCTCTGATATAAAGGTTATCAGAGATAACTTAATACATTTTAGTTCTTCAGCAAAAATTAGGTGTTTTGATTCAGAGGGAAGATGACGGGCAGATAGGAAGCTCACACCTGGAGTTCCTGGAGATCGGTGAGTGGGCGTGACACGGGGAAGGGTGGGGCTCTCAAATTGGGTTTTGTGACTTCAGGAATGCTCCGAGCCCTGCTCTGAACTAGGAGCAGGCGCCCCCCACAGATGCGGGCACAGACGCTGCGAGTTCTTTGTGCCAGCGGGATCCAGGGTGCCGCTCTGCGACCCTGAGATCTGGGACCCACAGTTAATCAGCGCCCGCGCAATCGCTGAACAGTCCTCCCCACCCCAAGGTGCCCAGGGTGCCCAGGGGACACTCCACTCAGACCCACACCTCTCGCTCCCCACCCCCAGGGATTTCTGTGTCCCAAGCACAATGGTGGGCCAACTCCTCCCCCACCCCGGAGGCCCCGCACCCAGGCTCACCTTAAGGGTGCCACCACTGCCCAGGATAAGATCAACCCATCCCCTAAACCCAAGCCCACCCACCTGGGCCACACTTTCTAACAGGAGCAGAAGGAACACCCGCACTCCCCACAGTCGCCGGCACTCCTCACAGACGCTGCCGGATCAGGGCGCCCGCCCCAACCGCCACAGAGAGGTCCACTTTACATTGTCTCCTGGATAAACAGCAAGCCGCTCTCCCCACGCCAGAGTGCTAGAGGATTTTTTTCCCCACCTATCTGTGGCAAGCACCCCTAGCCAGGAACAGATCACCCAACTTCCAACTCACCCCCTAAACCCACTACCCTGCTCAGCCAACATGCTACATCAGATCTGCAAGGCCTAGCTGCAATCAGTTCCTGAGGAAAGCTATAAGACCAGCTTCCTAAAGAGAGACCCCAGGGCCACAAAACGCCAAGAAAAATGCCACCTAATATGAATAAATCAAACAGAAAACAGCTAGCAGCTTCCACAGTATCAAGAAAAGAGAAACTGGATCCAATGCAAGAAGATCATCTGGACCTAACAGCAGTCATAGAAAATGTGGAGATCGATCAACCACAGAAAGAAATCTTCAAGATGTTACTAACACGTATACAGCTCTTGAGCGACGCATTAAACAAGAAAGAATTGATACAGGAGATAAAGGCCACGCACCAAAGGGAAATCCAAGAACTAAAGAGCTAACAAAAACTAAGAGTAAGCTCTCAGATTTTGTTCAGAGAATGGAGGAGGCAGAAAACAGGACAAGTGACCTAGAGGACTCACAAGTAGAAATTAATAAATGGGAGAAAAAATCTAACAAGTCTATGAGAGAAGCAGAAGAAAATATTAGATGCCTGGCTGATACTATGAAAAGAAACAACATTAGGATTATCAGTCTGCCGGAGGATGAGGCATCAAGAAAACCAACATCCA
>PVJH01018862.1:0-44236 GCA_004026705.1 Nesogale talazaci
GACCAATAATAGTGGGGAAGAAAAGGCCCTGAGACTGGAAAGTCATCTAGAGGCTGATGTTT
This sequence comes from Nesogale talazaci, assembly GCA_004026705.1. NCBI lineage: Eukaryota > Metazoa > Chordata > Mammalia > Afrosoricida > Tenrecidae > Nesogale > Nesogale talazaci. The sequence goes on from PVJH01018862.1 coordinate 63, forward strand.
GGAGTGCGTGAAGGTGAGACACAGGAAATTGTACCAGAAAGGGGAATTGGAGAGAGAAATCAAATCCACTACAGTACTCCATGGAGTCGGGCTGAGCCCCAGTGCCATAGTGGTTGAGTGTGGGACTGCAGCCCACTGGCTTCGCGGTTCAAATCCAGCAGCAGCTCTCCAGGAGCAATGCCTGGACCTCCCACTCCCACCAGAGGGCAGTGATGCCTCCTCCCCCACACAAAAATACACCTTGGAGTCAATTCCGACTCACAGTGACCCCACAGTACAGGGGAGAACTGCCCCTGTGGGTTTCCAAGCCCACAAATCATTGCAGGGGGCTCTGGTCCCATCTTTCTCCCACGGAGCAGCTGTGGTTTTCGAGCTGCTGACCTTGTGGTTAGTAGACCAACACATACACGTCTGTGATTTTCCTATGAGGGCCAAGAACAGCATGCAGGTTCTTAGCTGCAGTCAAGCTAGCCCCTGACTCACAGTGATGCAGCGCGCCACAGAACAGAAGGCAGTCTGCTCCTGCCATTCCCAGGGGTGGCCTGTCGCCCAGGAGGGGCTCATCCAAGGTGCAACAAATGCGAGCGGGAAGGAGCTGTCTGAGGAACAACAGGGGAGGTCAACGCAAACGCAGCTCCTGGTTGCTAAGGCAGTCCATCCCATCGATGGCGTCCTAGCATTTTACAGTGACAAGGGACCTTGACGATCAAACCCCTCAAAAATTCTGGGTGACTACCAACAGGACTGGAAATGCTCAAGCAAAGGAGGGGGGGGGTCAAAGGATGCCTGGGCTCCGCCCCCCCCCACCCCCCGCCCAGTTCCTGGGATGAGCTAATTCACCAGGGCCAAATCTCCAGAGACGATTTGGGTCCAGTAACTCCTAAAGGCTGTCCTTTGAGACTCTTTCCTGAAAACAGCTGCCCTGTCCGTCTACAAGCTTTAGGAACAAAGATTGGGGGGTTTTGTGGGCCATGGTTTGGAAGCCACCAAGCCTATCAAAGGTGTCACTGGAAAGAATCTGGCTCAAAGAGAAAAGGATGAAGCATTTGGTCACATGGTTCACATGTCTTCCTCTTGCCTGCCAGATTTTTTGCTTTTTAATTAAGATAGAAAAAAATGGGGCAGCCCCACAGAATTTTTACAACTGTCGGAATAAATACACAGCCCATGCAACCCTATAAAAGTCACTTTGGTAACTTCCTCCCCTCTCTGTGGTGTGAAGTGCTCTTTCTTTAGAACCCTGGAACTTCCCCTATAGCTCATAAACTGGAAGGCTATGTTTTCTGCCAGGAGAAAGAGAGAACAAAGGTGATCCCCTCTCTAGCATACAGCCTCTTCTGATTCTGACAGTACGCCCCGAGAGGTACTCACAGGGCCATGGGGCATGCCTGTCCAACCGCTTAGCTCCAAAGTCAGTACGGAATTCCCTTGTTTTTAAAGTGTGTGCCCCTCCATGAGCTAATGTTGAGAAAGACTTCAGGATGTGACTTGGCTGAACCTGACAAAAATCCCTCCTAGGCTTGAGGAGTCGTTCCAGTCTAAGCAGCATAGTCCGGACCTCGGCCGTCCTTGTCCACCCTTTGCTCTCAGAGGACTTTTAGGATTGAGCTACCACTGCTTGGAGGATGAAGTTCCAAGGCTCCACTTTACCTTCCCGCAGGGGCTGCTTCAGTGGCTGATTGCAGGAATAGCTTCCACCAACCCCTGTGGTGCTCCTGGGATCAGCCTTTTCCCTGGCAGAGCAGGCCAGGCATCTGATAATGCATGAGATTAAGCCGGGCCTCCGGACGGACCGCAGTGACTTTCAAATGTTTTAACTATGACTCATACAAAAGGGGAGAGGGAATCCTACATGTGACTCAGTGCACACATGGATTTAAAACGAGAAGTTTCATAATGATGCCCTTGTTACTGTGCAGTGCATTCTAATATTCTCTATTCCCCTTCTGTTCTATGGAAGAAGAAAAAAGACTGACTTTTGACTCATGAAGTGGACTTTCGAACCCTCTCATGGATGTCTGCAGAGCCAGGCCCTGGAATCCACACGTCTCGCAGAAACATAGCGTGAGCCACACACATCATTTACATTTGCTAGACATCACCATAAAAAAAGACATTGCAAGAAACAGGTGAACTTTGATTTAACGAGTACTTGCATCCAAAATAGTCTCAATTCAACATGTGATTGGTATTAAAAAATTGATAAGGTCTTTTGCCTTTTTGTCCCGATAGGTTCTCTTACCCTGGTGTGTGGCTTATATTTTCAGCACACCATCTCAATTCAGACAGGTCACATTCCAAGTTCTCACAGGTCTGCCTGGCTGCTGGAAGCCACACTGGACAATCCAAGTTCTAGATGGTTCTGGTCTCATAGACCCCAGAGCAGCCAGCTCCCTAGTAGTTTCCGGAAGCAGAAGGAGGGTGCCATTCCCTACTGTTGAATTTTCCTGCATGCTTCCCCCATGCCCTCACCTCAGACCGTACAACCAGACACCTCACGCAGGCTCTGAAATCCTGTTAAAGATGGGAGATTTCACGAGATAAAGGAACAGAAATGTTTGTGAAGCAACAATGCTCATTATCGTCTTGAAATGCCTGAAATGCCAAGTCCGGACGCATTCCTTTGCCCGTGACATCAGCAACGCAACCAATGTCACACAAGATTCCAACTAGAAAGAAACCGTTAGACAATGCGTTCTGAAAATTAGTTCCACCCCATTACAAAACTGTGTAACAAGCTAGATGGAAACTATGTTAAAAGATGTATGCGCCTGTGAACAAGGACTGAGGAGCCCTGGAGGCATGGGGGTTGTGTATTTACCTTTCAACTCTAAGGTCAGCAACTAGAACCCACCAGCCAAGCCGCCTTCTGCTCTGGTGAAGACCGACAGCCTGAGAAATCGAAGGAGCAGTTCTACTCTGGGGTCACTATCAGGAGAAATCCACTTCAAGACACTGGGTCTGGGTGAACAAGGATTGCAAGGAAAATGAAAATAATTGCATTGTTGTTTTGGTTTGGTTTTTTCTGCATCACTGCCCTGATGGGAGTAGAAGCCCAGCCTTGCTGCTGGAGAGCTGCTGCTGGATTTGAAATGCCAACCCTGTGGGCCGCAGTCCCGCACACAAGCACTGTGCCACCGGAGCTCAGCTAATAATTGCATTATTGTGATAAGATGTTGGGGAATCAGTATTTCCTTGAATTAAAAAAAAAATTTGGAAACTGACTGTGGTAGCAATTTGTACAATTCTGCTTGATGGGATTGAACTATGGAATGATAGGATGTAAGTATTAACTCTCAGGAATAAGCTTTTTAAATCTAAAATATTAAATAGATAAATATATGCATTAATACTATTGCTCTACTCTAATAATAACTTTTTAAAGATTAGCCCGTATTTGACAATGTAAATGCCACATACCATGGGATATGAAACAATCAAAAACTTGATTCTGACAAAGTGGATTGAAGATTGAGTGAGGTATGTGGAAAAAACAATCCCATGTAGAATAAGCATTGTATTCAAAGCAGACCTGAGTCCCCAGAGTGAATCTTCCAAGACAGCAGTCAGTCCTGTCCTTCTAAACGATATGGTGCTAAGACATTAGTGGATGAACTCTAAAGACCATGTCATCCTGCAGATAAAGGCTACAACCATCGAAGAAAGACTCCTCACACAGTGTGTCCGTCAGGCAAGTGCACAAGCAACAATGACAGAGAGAAATCAAAACCAGCCTTGGCCTTTTTATTATACAGAGAGCAGAATCTAGCTTGACAATTATTTTCCTTTCTGGTCTCACAAAATAAGGAAGCATAGCATCGCCAATTTTTTTTTAAATTATTACTCTTGTAATTAAATGCACATATGTTTTCTAATGAAGAAAAAATGAAACCATGTATAAGATGCTTATGACTACTAACTACATCTTAGATATTGTTCAAGAGGGTGAGAATATGAATATTAATTAATTAGGCTTCACTTTGAGGCACTCAGAGACAAAAGAAATCAAACACTCAAATAATAATACTCTTTTTAAAAGGATACCTTGCGATGAAGTGTTGTTAACAGGGCCTTGGTAAAGTGCGAGGAAGCCCAGATGAACAGGTAGTGAATACAAAAGAGGGGTCAGAGAAGACAGAAGACACTTCAGTGGGGAGAGGAAAGATAGGCAGAGTTCACCAGGCCATGGGTGACTGGGGAAGCACTGCCCAAATACAGTGGCGTAAGCTCCAAACATGGACTTCCCTGTGGACAGCACATCCCACGCTCTGAATTCTCAGCTAAGAATGGGACCCGCGGTCACATGGCAGCTGGATAGAGGGGTGGCAGGAACACTTTCAAAGCCTCTGCCATGCATTAGGAGACGTCACCATGAGTGGTGAGATCCTGAGGCAGGGATCTCAGGACCCAGGGCTGAGATCACAGAGGCCGCCACCAGCACTTTCAGTCTGAGCAGCTAAGATGGGAGGCGTCTTAATCACCTGAGCAGCGGACACTCAGTTGCGGATTGTCTCAGTCGATACGGGATAAAAAAATAATAATTAAGTCATCCCTGTAAAGAACACCCAAATCCTCCAATTCGGAACAACAGCAAAAAACGTTCACAAGGAAACGCTGAAATTCACTGTTGGGTGTGGCGGGCAGGCACCCAGTAGGCCCAGCAGGTCCCCTGGGACCCACTCCTTCAGCAGTGCAGTGTCTGACACCTGGAGGCCAGCGGCTATCCGATCTCAGCACCCTGCTCTTCATGGAACCAGATGCCCCCTAGTCACCCCTGACCCTGGAAGAACGCTGCTCCCGAGGGACTCCAGGGACTGCTTTGTAGACGTGGGTCGCCAAATTCTTCTTCTGAGGGGCCACGGGTGATCTGGAATCTCCCGCCTTTCAAGTAGCAGCCTGTAGACATGTGATTCAGCACACGCCCTGTGTCCTCTCCTCCCTCCAGGGCACAGAGAGGAGCAGCAGACTCGGGGGCACTCGGGGCATGTCAACGGCACATGACATGTCACTTATTAAGCATCTTTGCCCGCAGCCTTGAGTCGGAAGCTACAGCGCTGGGTGCAAGGGTCAGCGGGTCCCGTGAGTTGTTGCGAAGGGAGCAGCAGGCAGGGAATGGGTGTGGGGGGCCCCAGAGTCCGGGAAGAAGAGGAGGAAAGGGCCTGAAATGCTCCGAGGGGACCCCAGATGAGAAGGCAGGCAGGCCTTGTGGCTGGCCTGAACCTGGGGGGTATTTTTAACCCAGAGGAAGGGCAGGAAGGAACTGGAACAAAAAAAGGAACACGCACAGGAGAAATGGAAAGGGAACAGGAAGCAGCTGTAGTAAGCAAATGGAAAGACATTGAGAAAAATATATCTGACAAGGAAAACTGTGTTCCTGGCAGGGAGGCCAGACACACTGAAGAAGAGGCAGAAAGAAAGAAGTGGAGGAGAAAAGGGGGGAAAAGCAGAAAGAAACAATAGGACTACTCAAGGCAAGGGTTTTAAATGCCTACATCCTATATGGGTCAGCGTGGGGTCAGGTGGTAACATTCTTGCCTCTGGCATTAGGTCATGAGTTCAAGTCCCACATCAAGATCTGGCCTCACACCAAGTGCTGATTTTCCAGCAGCCCTGAAAGGCTGGAAGCACTTCTCATTCCTCAGGGAATTAACAGCTCTACCCCCCTCCTCTGCAGCTCAGGGGGTTCGAATGCAAATGAACAGTGTGGCCAGGAAGGGAGTAGCAAAAGGACTTGGCTCAGCAGCAAAGAAGGAAGGGCCGTCCTGGAGAGAGAAAATAAAACAAAGACGTTTCTATAAGGAAGAAATGAAGTTTAGGATCCAGTGAGTATGGGGGAATTTGTTTTCCATTTCCCCACATGCGCTGCAGAGAGAGACTTGGCGCCTGCACTCTCCATGCACCCAGAATACCAAAAGAAATGGTGCTGGTGGTAGAGGAAGCGCTGTTCCTCCTGCTCCACTGAGCCGGAAGCTCCCACTGCGAGAATGATGGGTCTGAAGGGGCAAAGAAGGTGGAGGAGCCTCCTCCTGGGGCGAGGGCAGAGAGGCAGGAGGAATGAACAGACCACATAGCCATCAAGTGCTTAGATGTGAAGATGAGAGAGAAATAGGGAGGGGGGGGCACTCAAGTTAAACAAATAAAAACAGAACAGCAATACTTCTCCTACATTGTGCAAAGTTACAGCCTGCAGGGAGGGGCTGGAATAATACAAGGGGAATGAAGAAGCAGATACCTACACTTTATCATGGATTTATGGACATAGAACTTTTTCTTTTCACTGCCCTGGGGAAGGAGTTAGGGCCCTGGGTGATTTTGTTGTTTCTGAAAAGAGGGCAGTAGGCCAAATAAGTTTGGAAACCTATGTATCTTAACATGGATAACAATCTTCAGTATCAAAAGGGCTTTCATGCTCTTAACCCATTTCGTCCTCACTCCAAAGAGACAAAGGAGAGCATGAAGGGTCATGGAGGGTCACTCCCCATTTCAGAGAGGAGGAAACCGGCCATCAGAAAGAGCATGGGGCTGTGAGAAAGTTGCCTCCTCAGAAGGGACTCAGCCCCTTCCAAATTCAGAGCTCATTCATCACAATGGCCATTGCAGACGTTTCATGTCCTACTCAGAATCATTCAGTACCTGTAAGTCAGGGTGAAAGCCCAGTTGAATCATTTTTTATGCTCAAATAAGGTTGGTTGAGTTGGACTTTGGAACCCTCCTATAAAAACCAGAAGGAGTTCTCCCCAGTCTCGTGGGGTCGTTATGAGTCAGAATCAACCTCATGACCCCCAACGGCAGCAAGAGCCCCAACCAATTTGTTTTGGAAAAATGCTGCTCCACGCTTCCATGTTTCAGTCCGAAATCACAGGGCCATAAAACAGAGTATGCCACATTGTCAAGTTGCAAATTCATCTCAAACACACGCACAAAAAATGAATCCACTACCATCAAGTCGATCCTGATTCCGGGAGACGCAGAGGACATGGAATAGCTGTTCCTGTGGGTCTCTGAGGCAGTACCTTTTTACAGGAGTAGAATTTTTCCTAAGGCGCAGCTGGGGGTTTCATACTGCGACTTTGCAGTTAGCAGCCCAAAGCATAACCCACACAGATAGGAACACAACCAAATTGGCTGTACAAAAAAATTGGCAGAATTCGAAATGAGAAACATTGGAACCTCACCAACAATTTCCATCAACACATTCCTGTTACAGACAAGAATTGCCAAATCCTGCCGTGGTCCTTTGTTCTAGATTTCAGGAGGGGAAAAAAGACCAGTGTAAAGAACATGTCTCAGAAACCCCACCAAATTCTCTGTGTCATGGGTGCACTCTGATGCAGCCGGAGGACATGGAACTCATGGAATGGGGGAGAGCTGCCCCACGGGGTCCCCCGATCTCTCTCCCACAGCCCCGTCCAACACTTAGCCCACCACTGTGCCACCAGACCCTCTCCATAATACTGTGTCTCATCAAACACCCCAGCTCATGCACAACAACCCAGCTTTAGGGGACACATGTGAGAAAGTCCAGGTTCGAACGGGGGCTCGGACTATAGGCCTGTGGGAAAGACCACACTCCCCACAGTGAGCGGCCGGCCATCGACAACATCTGGAGCTCCATGCCAAGATCTGACATTCGGAGAGCCAGCTATTCCTTACAGAGACGGTCACGGAGGCTCTATCCTGGCACCCAGTTTCTGAGGGGCTCAGGCTAATTCATCACTCATCTCAGGTGTATTGAAGCTGACTCCCAGTGGGCCTACAGGGCTGTAGCCAGGCGAGGAAGGTGCCACTGCAGAACAGCACAGTCCCCCGGGTTTCCAAACCCATCCATCTTCACAGAGGCAGGCTGCTGCTGCTGCTGCTCCTGCCCACTGGCCACCACAGGTCTTTCCCACCTTAGGAGGCTGGTTGTCGTCCTCTCGAGTCTTAGACGGGGTCTGTGACTTCAGCCCACAGAGCTCGCGGGAAGCAGAGGTGGGCCTTGAGTTCGGGTCTGGCTCCAAAGTACAGATTCTTAAGCAGAGGGCTAGGCATATGCCCTCAGCCAGCGGGCCAGCAGCAAGTCCCCGGGCAAAGGCAGAGCCCCAGGGGGTGCCAGCGCCCCACCAAGGAAGAAGAGCAGGGCACCGATGCCATATGCAGGCTTGAACGAGTCCTTTTTAAAATGACTTATTTGCCATAAAATGGCACATGTTCTGCCTCATTCTCCCTCGGCTTCACCAATCAATCAGTCAATGCTTCTGGAGACCCAAGCGTCTTATTTAGGTTCAGTGGTACCCAAGCATGACTATGAAGAGCTTTATTCTTTTTTTCTTTTTTTTTGGGGGGGGGGCCATCACTGCTCTCCAGTGGTGGGAGTAGGAGGCCCTGCCCAACTGCTGGAATTGAACCTCCGTCCCAGTGGGCCGCAGTCCCGCGCGCAACCACTACGCCACCGGGGCTCAGTCCCTGAAGAGCCTTATTCTTAAAGTCTCTCTCTCTCACACACACACACACACACACACACACACATACAAACACACACACACACACACACACAAACACACTGCCATCAAGTCCATTCTGACACATAGCAACATCTCATCTTTTGCCCTGAGAGCAGCGTGTAGATTTAACCGCAAGTCTTGGGGTCAGTAGCACAATTACCCAACAGCACTCCAGGGCTCACTCGCTCCCTCCACAAAGGTGTTCAACGTTGTTGTTCTTATTGTTGTTGTCGTTGTGTGCCGTCAGGCAGGCTCTGACTCACAGCAACCTAACCACATCCAGCTGAACCAACCACTGCCCAGTCCTGTGCCGCCCTAACAACTGCTCCTGTATTTGAGTACACTGTTTCAGCCACTGTGTCGTCAAGAGATGCCCAGGCTTAACCAAAAAGTTCATATAAAAGTGGACTTGAAAAGATAAGACAATTTTCCCACCAACTTTTACAGACCTCTTCATGTGTGTGCATAGCCATGTTGGGAGCAATTCTGTCTTCTGTGTCTTCTACATAAGATGTCCTTCTTTTAGAGAAAAACGACCCCCAGGCCCTTGCGCCATCACCAGCAGTGGCCGGTGTGGTGAGCATGAAAACCAGCAGCGACCTCGGGAAGGGTTACCAGCCGGAGGGTCATTGAGAGGCTGGCAATGTGAGCCAGCTGACAGGACCAACCATAGACATTCCACTGGCAACAGAAGAGGTTTGTTTGAAAACTTTCTATAAAATTATGAAACCGAAAGAACTCGGCCCTCCTTCTTAGTGAAAGGGAAAAATACAATGAAAATGGGCATTGAAGGCATCAGGGAACAAAAGGAAAATGCTGTGTTGTTCAGTCTTTCAGAGAAGAGAGCAAACGAACAGAAAACTTCTGAGAGGCTTCCCGCAGGGTCAGATGGAATGTGTGGCCATGAGTTCAATCAGAGGGAACCAAAGGGGCACAATTAAGTGGTAGAAACATGGGGGGTGAGTCTGTGACAATTAAAGTCACCAAACCACCTACAACCACCCCCAGCGACCACCACATGTACTCTCAAAAGTCACACAATATGCTACAGAAAGAAGCTTGGGTTCCAGGGTCCAAACAGACCGAGCCTAAGTCATTGAAGCACAGTGCCCAGCACGCTGTTGAAGAACCACTCGGGGGGGGGGGGGGGGGGGGGGGGGGGGGGGGGGGGGGGGGGGGGGGGGGGGGGGGGGGGGGGGGGCTACAGTCTGCACATCAGCAAGGGTAGTCAATCCGTGGGTCGGCTCTCTCAGAACAACACTGACTTCCCGCGAGACTGGGTCACCTACGGAATCCTAACACCACCCAAAAGCTAGCTTTACTTTTTTTTCCTTTTCTTTTTTGAAACTGAAGACAGTTGTAAAACAGAGTAAAGTTAATCAGGCAATCATAGGGATGACACCATCAGAAAACTCCAAGTAGAAGGAGACAAAGTCAACCTTCAGTCAATGAAATAGGAGGACGTTGAGGGAATATTATAAACGGTAACACTTAGACTGTGTGGGTGCGTGTGTGTGGAAGAGAGAATAAGAGTCTGAGATCGTGCGCCATGGCGGTAAACAAGGAAAGCATTAAATCTCACTAAAAGTGTCCCTTCAACAAGTAGAGGTGGCCATTGGAGGAAGGCTCCAACAGCAGTAAGACAAGCACAGGGAGAGGAGTGTCAAAGCAGATCAAAGACATTGCGTAAGAAGGAGAAAAGGCCAAGACACACAACCATCCAATTTCTTATCTAACAACACAACCGTAAGTGTAACTGTAGGTGTCTGAAATACAGCTCTATAATCCTAGTTCTGTGTGTTTCGTATTTATCTTCCCTCCCTGGGCTACAGATTCAATTTGCTGAGTTTACATGGAAACAGAGGCTTCTTTAAGAAAAAAAAAAGGGGGGGGGGGGACTCTCAGCTCTGCATAATCCTCTGGAATCTCATCAGTCATGAAGGGCTTTCTTCCTCGCCCCTACTGAGCCTGGACAGGGCGTCTGTCTCTGCACGATGCTGGGCAGGGCCCTCTCTTCTCGTGGGAAAGCAGGCATCTGCTCGTGTGTACAAGGAGAAGGTCTGACTTCCTATCCCGAGGACTTGACCCAATGAGAAGGGCGTGAGGTTGACCCCTGGCTCTCACAGACCCACTCTGTGACATCAGGGTGCCTGGGAGCCACACCTGTGGGAATCTTCATCACGCTCACCACCCTCCCTCCTCCAACACCCACACGACACTCTCCCACCGCTGCTCTTCTGCCATCCAGTTCCAGTCAGCAGCCTCATGACCCCGCAGCCTCTTCTCCGGTCTCCAAGCTCCAGGTTCCCTCTCTTCCAAGGCATCTGCCCCACGGCTGCCAGTCTTCCCTCTGAAACGCAAACCTCTCCAGGGACTCTTCCTTGCCTGTCCTTACCATGACTGTCCCGGGCACACAGGCCTATGCAAACTCAGTGACTTAGCACAGCAGGGTCTCTGAAGCATGGCCCCAGCCTTTCCTGCCACCATCTTTCCCTACCACGCTCCCTCCCTGAAGCTCAGCCTCCAGGCCTTCCCATACGCTGACTGCCGTGCCCCCACCAACAGTGCCCTACACACCCGCTACTCCCCCTTCCACCCTCCACTAAGGGGTCATCTCTTTTGTGCAGACTGCCTGGACCTCCCACACTCCCCTCGATCTAATTTTAAAGCCACTTCTCTGCCTGCCCCCCCCCCCCCCCCCCCCCCCCCCCCCCCCCCCCCCCCACACACACACAGCACGAATCGCATTTACCAGACTACGGTAGTAGTAGCAAATATATTTGTATTTGTACCTTGCTCCCTTACCTGGAAGTCCCTTATGAACAAGAAGCGTGTTTCTTTTGCTTTGTATTCCAAAGACTTAGCAGGGTACCTAGTACAAAGGGGGCTTCTGATGAATAAATTAATGCTACCAGACACACGGTTAGTAGACTCCAGCACCTAAGACCAAGCCATGCCTCAGTCGTTACGGTATTCATGCTAGATGTGTGTACTAGCACACAGCTCAGAAGGGTCAAAGAGCTGCTGAGAACTCCCTCCCAGTCCTTCCCAGGGAAATGGCCACACCCACCAGCCATGCCAACAACGAGGGAGCTGAGCCTTTCTGCGAGAATGAGGCCCCAGTGAGCATCTTCTCCACTCCACCAACACTTACAGTCATCTGCTCTTGTCTTTTCCTGGGAAAGTGCATCGTGGTAGAACTTTTAAAAAATGTTTTATGATCAAGTATGTCTTTTGTGTTTTACTGTAGACCATGTACAACAGTCACTGTTAGATTTTGATTACCCACTTGTGCCAGAGTGGGGGTTGGGTGGGGGGAGCTTTAAAGGATGTGCATGCCCTGGAAACTCAAATAAATGGGGAGAGCCCTGAGAAATTCCAGCCAAGAACTAAAGTGGGAAGTCCCTCCCTCTACCAACTTTCTCTCCTTTTCTTTCTTTTTTGTTTTTTTTTTGGGGGGGGGGGGCATCCTACCCTCTGGTGGTCGTGGGAGCTACCCAACCTTGCTGCTGCTGGATTTGAACTGCCAAGTCAGTGGGCCACAGTCCTGCACTCAACTACTACACCACCAGGGTTCAGCCCTTTCTCTCCTTTTCTCTCAAAAACATGGGACCCTTTCTTTATACTTTCACAGACCTAAGACTAAAACATATCCCTAACATTAATTCAGCAGAATGCACATGAACTTGAAGGAGTTCATGTGCTTCTCATATTTAGGCGGTTATGTATTTGCTCGAGCAGACGTGCATTTTAAATGCAACTGGGTGTTCCTTGGATTAGTGACCTGCAAGGGATGTTCTTAATTACATGCTACATTTCCTTACACAGATCCCCCAAATTTTGGAAAGCAGCGAAAGGGTCCAGTGTAATAACAATGTCTCAGGAAATTTGAATTCTCTGTGCGTATATGTGTGTATATATATGTGTATACACACACACATATATACATATCTTTGGAACAGGCTACCACATTACTTTAGAAACATGGTCTCAAGATTAAAATAAAACAATCAGTTTGATTCATTTCCAGATGGTTAATAAATTTTAAAACGTCTTTTCGAAAGCCTAAATTAAACATTCCAGTGAACATGGATAATGTAACCCAAGGGCTTGTTTTCCTGCGTGCAAACAAAGAAGACCAACTGTCCACTACGGGCACCGCTGGGGCTGACTGCCTGGGCATCCTAAAACCCTGCTCCCAGGCTTCCAACCTGTGGCACAGCCTGTGACGCTGACCAACCCTTTTTAACTCACGCCTGGCCTTTTTTTCTTCAAGACTGAGTGAAAAGACGAGGACAACTGAACCTCTTGGTTTTAAGAAGGCACCAGGGAATTTTATTCACTGCACTGCATTGGCTTTGCTGCTGCTGCTGTTGCTGTTAAAATGAATGATCACTATCTTTGTTTGGGCCCTGCTCTGTCCCAGAAATGATCTGGGACAACTCTAATAATTACCTAATTAGTCATTCTCCAACCCACCCCCTTCTCCTCTTCTTTATGCACCAACATTTTCAGGCTGATCTTTTTCCAATGAGGAGCAACCATCCGTACATATTTTATCTCCGTCCCTCAAAGAGGGACCATGCTTGGCCCGTTCATTCAACAAACATTTACTGAGTTCCTGCTAACTAGCCCGCCGCGGTTGTCACTTTGAAAAGCTGAGAAAGGCTGAGAGTCCACGGGGGGTACAAGTTGAGTAAAGAGACCATTACAACAGAGTGAAGTAACTGCAGAATGATTCCGGAGCAGGAGCGACCTGACGGCTCTCACACAGCGCTGATCCTATGTACCACAATAGAGTTAGCATCTTCTCCACGTGACCATCACTTTGCTTGTTCTGCTTATAGCGAGCGAAGCTTCCCAGATGGGAAGTCTGTTGACCACTTGAGGAAGTGGTGGCCACTGGAAGGCATCATGGATGTCAATGTCACCAAAACCCCGAGTACCGTCTGTACCTAAAATGTAACTGAGAGAGCCAAGTCCCTAGTCCAGCTGAAAAAAGTGCTTATTTTGCCCCAAGTACTATCGGGCCATGAAATGCAGCGGTTCTCAACCTGTGGGTCGCAACCCCTTTGGGAGGTCAAACGACCCTTTCATAGGGGTCGCCCGATTCATAACAGTAGCAAAATGACTGTGAGGAAGCAGCAATGAAAATAATTTTATGGTTAGGGGTCATTACAACGTAAGGAACAGAATGTAAGGGTCCCCAACGTAAGGAACAGAATGTAAGGGTCCCGGCATTAGGGAGGTTGAGAACCACTGATATAATGTATCGGAACGAGTCAATTGCCCATTCCCACTTGGGCAAGAGGTTAGTTTATTGCTGTAACCATATAGCCACAATTCACCTTAAATGCTGGGTTCCACAACAGATTTCCGGTTCCACTGAGTTCTAAAAATGGGATTCTGTTTTCTTCTGCCCCGTTTATCTTATCTGTTTCCCTGCTATCAAGCAGTTCAATTCTGCTCAATAAACACTGACCAAGAACCTCAACAAACTTACTGCTATTGTGTCGCAGTTGATTCACAGTGACTCTACAAGACAGGGTAGAACCACCTCTGTGAGTTCTGAGACTAACAGTTTAAAGGAGTAGAAAGCCTCCTCTTTGCCCCTGAGAATACCTGGCAGTTTCAAACTACTGACTTTGGATCACAGCCCAATGCGCCACCGCTGCTGCTGGATAAATACTGAACACAGAGAAGGGAGCAGCGCAGCCCCTCCCCACTCGAACTCCATAACCACAGATGGATAAAATGAAGAAAAGCCATGGGACTATCCATGGTGCATTCTGCTCCCTCACACCTAGCTTGTGAAATAAATCCCCTCATTTGGAACTTCTGTGGCACAGCTTTCTCTGTCCTGGACTGCCACACTCTGAAGACAGTAGCATGGGTCTTGAAAACCATGTCCCTCCCCTACAAGTTGTATTCTTTTCCCCTTTCCTTCTGAGTATTCTTCCTCAAACAGCACATTTCCTGCTTTCAGCAGATAATGATATTTTCTTAACCCACGTCTACATATCACTGTGGATATACAACCACAATGCTGAAACCAAAGATAAATAGCACATTCTGAGCATTGACGCTTCTAAAAATCACTGGATATTCTGCAAGTTAATTGGATGTTTGATGATATTACTTTTCAAAGTCTGTTCTAATTCTGAGACTTCAAGTTTCTATGACATAGCAACTTCTCTTTCTTTGAGGGTTGTATCTGGGCAAAATGATCCCAGGCTAAGATGCCATTGTAAAGGAAAAAAATGGGTCAGCATTTCAATAATATTTGAGTTCTCCAAGTCGTCCAACCTAACCCCACTATTAATGGACAACACTGCAGATATCTCTGTAAGTTAACCCAGTCCCGGATCATACTCGATGTTGTATTTTTCAACCAAAGATAGATCTCTTAAAGATCTTACTTAAAAAGATCAACTGAGTGCCTCCTACTCCCACCACCGGAGAGCAGTGATGCCAAAAAAAAAAAAAAAAGATCAACTGAGAATAAAATTTAACGAGCGGACAAAAACTTTTAATGATCTGACTGTTCTGAATGGCATAATACTTGCTGTCTGAAGGTGTGTGCTTATTTTGCGATCCTCCTCAAAACCACATCTTAATCAGGTCTGAGGCGTAATTGCTAGAAAATACAAAACTTTCACTTGCTCGCTTTGGCCCTTTGAATGTGCATATAAACACTTCACAAGAGGCAGGGTGGCCCTGTGCTCGAGGTAACCCACACATGTCTTTATCGTAAAATCCACCCCGACAAAGCCCACCCCAGCCCTCGAGTTGAGTCATACAGAGTTTCTGAGATGCAAACCTTCCGGGGAGCAGACACTCTCATCTTTCTTCCCTGAAATGGCTGCGGGGTTTGAACCTTCCACCTTGCGGCTAACAGCCCAACACCCACCCACAGTGCCATCAGGGCTCCTGCTGCTCAGATTAAAAACGGGCAACTTATCAACACCTGGCACATCTTCAAAACAGGTTTCTCAAGCTAGTTCAAAATATGAAGTCGAAAAGAAATCCTTGGGCTGGGCCCCGGTGGCGTAGTGGTTGTGCGCGGGACTGCGGCCCACTGGGATGGAGGTTCAATTCCAGCAGTGGGGCTGGGCCTCCTACTCCCACCACCGGAGAGCAGTGATGCCCCCCTCCCACCCCACCCAAAAAAAAAGAAAGAAAAGAAATCTTTCTCTCTCAACTCCTAGTCCAGCAGGTACAGCATCGAGGGAGAAAGCCTATCATGACCATTTTGTCCTGCGAGCCCGTGCTTGCCCCATCACTCTGGGAATGGCCTAAAGCGTCCAGATAGTTCCTACAGTCGCAGAGAACCATCAGGGTTTCGATTGGGCCTCCACGACTTCCTAGCTGTGTGGCCTTGGCAAACAGTTTAATCTCTCTGGGCATCGCTTCCTCGGCTAGGTAACAAGAAATCTTATTATCACTATCTTCTTTATAAAGTTGCTGCCACACTTCAGTAACATTATTACCTTTACCACTCAACTCCTTCTCTGGTCAACTTTAAAGTGATGACTTTGAAGAAAGGGCCTCTGGGAGGCAGGAACACACACAGGCGGCCTCCACTTGGTCCGAAAGACAGAGGTTTTGTAATTGCTATGGCTCCATTGGTTGAGTCATTTAATTAATGTCTGGAATTTCCAAGACTGAAACAGAGCTTCCCAACAGGTCACCAAAGACAGGAAAACATGCGGGATCCTAGTCGGAGCGTTCTTTTTTTTTTTTTTAGGCATCACTGCCCTCAGGTGGTGGGAGTAGGAGGCCCAGCCTTTGCTCCTGGGAGCCGGAATTGAACCTCCATCCCAGTGAGCCGCAGTCCCGCGCACAACCACTACGCCACCGGGGCTCAGCCCGGAGCGTTCTTGACAAATTGTTCTTGGGGCAGAGGAGGGGTGGCTGCAAAGCATACTCTGCTGACCGTGGCAGGGAGCAGGAACAAAGCCCTCCATCAATGAGGGGCATCATTTGACATTATGCTCACTCCCAAGGCTACAGATCTTCTGCTAAGCCCAGGGGGCTGAACGGGAGAACTCTGCACCCAGCGTATACGTGTGTGCATGTGTGTGTGCCAGTGTACACATGTCAGGCTTAACTTGCAAACACTGGGAGAGGCGCGGCCAGGAGAAGACAGGAAGTACAATAAACGGACTATTGCTGTTAGCTGCCATCAGGTCGGCCCCCAGCTCATCGCAATCCCTCGCACAATGAGGGGGGAAGTGTCCTGCGCGATCCCCGTGACCGGATAGGGACTGGGCCCTTGTGATCCACAAGATTTTCACTGACTGATTTTTGGAATTTGATCACCAAGCCTTTCTTCCTCATCTATCTCAGTCTGGAAGCTCTGTTGAAGCACAGTCACAGCTTAGCCACACACACACCTCCACTGACCGGTGAGTGGTGACTGCACGTGAGGTGCCTTGGCCAACAATCACTGGCAGGTCTCCAGTGTGAGACAAGATATTCTCCCAGGGAGCCACCACTGCCCCAAGTGAAAATTAGCAAGTAACTGTGTGCATCCAAATGGAGGATCATGTGTAGGCTTGGAGTCGACAGAGTTAGGCCCACGATTGACTCATCTCTTGTTCTTATATTTGTTTACAAACGACCAAGAAACGCACCAGAAAACGCAGTGACCTTTTCAAAGGTAGTTGAAATGGTACAGAACTTGTGACTCATTCTGAAATAACCAGAGTGGCCAAACCACATCAAGACCCCGTTTAAATAAAAATGCACACACACAACGACCACAAGCTAAGGGCTGGTTTGTCAGAGCTCTATTTCTGTTTTTCCTGTCATGTCTGCTGGGAACATACATAATTAGTTTTGACATCTTAGCCTAAGGAAGGCGCCCCCTGGGTCAGTGAACACTTCTACTTTTCATCAGAAAGGTCTATCCCCTTTCACAGCCACGGTTGCACATGTTGCTCTTCTTTGACTGACGCTGGAGGGTGGGACCTCAGCTCAAAGTACAGTAGCAGAAACGTCCCGGGCAGGAGCAGCTGGAGAGGCCCCAAGCAACGAATGCCCGCGTCAGCAGTCTGTGGCAGAAGGATTGTCTGCCCTCCACTCCACCCTCCACGCTGGGAGTTGCAAGTCACAGGGTGCCGACACTCTGCACAAGGCTCTAAGTAACTTTATTTCCCGTCCTCCCCTGCACTTCATGTCTGAATGTTGTTCGAAACACTCTGAATTTGCTCAAGTCAAGTCCATCGCTTCATCTGCCAGGTGAAAGCTGAGCACTGCATAAGGAAGACCGGAGCAGAATCTACACATTTGAGTGAGGATGCTGGGGAAGACTCTGGACAGTACCGCGTGCTACCGAAGGAGCCAACAGATCTGTCTTGGAAGAAGTAACAGGCAGCATGCTCCTGAGAATCGAGGAGGGGGAGGCGTGGCCCCCGTGGACACTGGGCATGTTATCAGAGAGATCAGTCCCTGGGAAAGGAGATCACGCTTGCTAAAGTAGAGGGGCAACCGGAAAAAAGAAAGAGCTTCCAGGACATGGACTGCAACGGCAGGCTCCACCCTGACGACAGTGGTGAGGGGGCAGGCTTTCACTGAGCTGCACACATAGAGGCCATGAGCAGGCCGTGACTCGCTGGCACCTAGAAATCACGATAGCATGATCACCACTGCTCTCAAGCACATCGCTGTGAAGGCTGAGGGTGGGCTGGATCAAGTCAGAGTGACACCCTAGCCCGTCCCATCTCTTCCATCAAGTCTACGGGGTAGAGAAGTCAGCCTACATCATTCTCCTCCTCGAGGCGTTTTCTGTCATCCTCTTTCTACATCACTCCTGGCCCCAGAACAAACACTGTTTCCTTCTCGGCCATGCTGATGTTTGCCCAAGCAGGGACCCTAGCACCGAACCTTCCATATCCCAAATGTAGGACGTGTTAAAGGATTCGCCGGGCAATCACGAAGAAAGCAAATGACCCAACCAGTATTGAGAATCACACTTAGAAAACGGCACTTCTCCAAAAAGACATCTTAGTGGTGCAGCTGATGAAGTGCCGGGCTGCTCACCTCAGGCACAGCGATTCGATCCCACCAGTCACCTCGGGGGAAGAAGATGAGGCAGTAACTGCTGTGAAGACCACGGGTCTGGGAGCCCTATGGGGAGCTAAGACTCCGAGGAGCACCGGGAGTCAGCATTGACTCAACTGCAGTGGGTCTGGACTTCTCTGAAAACCCCCCTCTGCAGCTGGTGTTGAGGGCATTAAACATGACAAGCTCAGCGGTTCAAAACCACCACCAGCTCCTTGGGGGAAAGATGGGGCCTCTTACTCCCATCAAAAGGTACAGTCTCAGAAACTCACAGGGGGCAGATCTAACCTGTCCCATAGGCTCACTGTGAGTTGAGTTTTTTAACAGGCTGCTGAAAGGATCTAACAATAGGAAATTTGCTCCCCACATACCCCATGTGGGCCATTTGGGATGGTCTGTCCCCTGGGCACTCTGGGTACTTGTCACAAGTTCCAGAGTAGGAGAGGAGCTACCAAACATCCATGGTAGAGGGCAAGCTCGGGAAGAAGCAGGTGCAGACAGGGCAGAGTTGCTTATGGCTCTTGTCTCACAGTGTGTTGCTCTTTGGTTCTACTCGTGTGTGTGTGTGTGTGTGTGTGTGTGTGTGTGTGCGCACCTTTGTTTCCTCCACTCACAGTCTTTTTGCCAGCACCCCTCGATGTTTCTAAGAGGCTCTGAACTAGTGACGAATGCAGGGAGATGCCCTGGAAAGCAGCAAGTCCAAACACAGACCTGTGGAGACCAGGGCAAACACTTGGTCACCAGCAGTTTCCTTTTTAAGACCAAAAAGGAAAAAGATGAGGGAGAGAGAAGAAAAAAAAAAAGTAAGAAAACCGCCTGCCCTTGCTAAGGAGTAATGATATTCACAGAAGAACAGACAGGGAGACTACCAAGCTCCCGGCGGTCTCTTCAAGCTTACTCACCCCTAGCCATCGTGCTCCTTTATTGGCCGCCTGTTGGATCTGGACTCTTTTGAGGGTGACATGGTAAACAGCTCCTTCCTCTACCTCTTCACCCCAGTCCTGAATTGAGCTCTGCCAGGGATGGGATAAAGAGAAAGAAAAAGTTTTGTTTTTGTTTTTCCTCTCCGCTCGCCACAATCGATCCCAGCTGCTTCGCTGCTTACAAGAGCACTCGGGGCCCACGATGGGCTGTGCAACATAAATATTACAGTCAGACCAATACAAGACACAGTAGGACAGAAGGAAGGCTGAGATTGTTCTTGGCCCTCAGCCCTTCCCTGTGGTATCAGGATCCCCGGATTTTCCATTTAGTTATTTTTCCTCAGTCCGCTCACATATCTTAGTTGCGGTGGTGGTGTTCAGGCCCCCACCCCCTCCACACACACTTTAAGTCTTTCTCTTTTTTCCATAAAGAAACAGGGGCTTGGTCTTGATTAACTCCCCACCCCCACCCCCGCACACACACCCACACACATATCAAATAAAAGGAAAAATAATTCACTTATCTAAAAAGTTTACACTTGCATAAGAGACTCGGTTATTTGAGCACTCTACATTTTCAACTCAGACACAAACAAGGGTTCTAAATGCTAAGTCGTTCGCTTGAGAAGTGACACACCGCAAATGTCTTTCTCTTCCCTTGTGTCCCAATCCACAAACTTAGTGGGGGTGGAAAGTTTGATTTCCGTAAAATAATCTGGCGCGCGCATGGAAAGCAGCACATCAGCATGCCGTTTCAATTTCTGAAGTCTGTGCAGCGACCCCCTGCTTCCCAGGAAACCTGAGGTCTGCCTTAAAGAGCCGCTGGGAAGCGCGCCGCGGCTCGGCCACACTCACAAGCCTCTTCCCTTTAAAAGTTGGCCTTTCCTGGCGGGCATCTAGATGCCCCAAACACTCGAAAGCCAGGTCGTGGGGGAGAGTTGGCCAAGTTTAAAGGCGTACAAAGCACAGTGAGAACGCCGTGGCTCACAAGCCTGCGATCCGACGGCTCCGCCACCCTAAGTGAATCCAAAATACTGGCAGGGAAAGCGGGAGATGGGGTCCCCCACCCCCCAAGAGAAGCCCGCGGAGAAGTCAGGAACGGTCGTTACCATTTTAGCTTCCCAAAGCAATCTCATTCTCCGTTTTCTCGTCGGTCCGTGGACGCTGCATGATGCGCCCCGCTCCCAGGCAAACGCAGCCTCTGCTCGCTCCCCCGCGGCGCCGCTTGCCCACTGTCCTGCCCGGTCGCCGAGCACAGACACGCGCTGCGCCGCCGCCGCTGGTGGCGCGGGACGGGCCACAAAGGAGCGCAGCGAGCGAGCGAGGGAGCCGGAGCCAGCCAGGGCGCAGCAGACTCCTCCCCACGCTACTCCGTGATGTCAGGCTTTCCTGTTTGTGCTTGTGAGCGCTCGCTTTCTGAAATTCCATATGTCAAGTTAGCGTGAAATCATCTCCCCAGCTCTGGAGGTGATCTGGAAACAGCCCTTGCAACTTTATCATGTTTTCCGGCCAAAACAGAACCTCGCCTGGCTTGCAAGGGGTCTGTGTGTGTGTGTGTGTGTCTTCTCCAGCCTTTGCAAAGAAACAAAGCGGGTGGGGAGGGGAGGGTTAAAAGGATAGGAGGAGAGTTTGGGGTGGGGGTGGGGGGGGAGTCTGTTATCTACCCATTAGCTATTGAATTTAGTAAACTATATCAGAGTGATTTGTAACTATACCAGTGAGAAGCCATGTAGAAAAGCAATGGCAGAAACCCAGAGCGTTTTCCATATGGACAAAAAGAAAAAAAAAATGGGGAAGCAGATAACCGGATATTCCCAAAACCATGTTCAGAGGTTGAACCCTGTCCTCTATCCACACACTAACAACAGGAAATACTCTGAACTTCTCTCTGCCCCCCACCACGATAGGGCTCACCCATCTGGGTGGGGACGGGACAAGACAAAGGCAGGAAAGCGGTTTGCTGGGAAAGTGGGCCATCTGTGACCCTCGAAGTCCTGGATCTCTTTCTAAAGCGCCAAACCGCTCAGGAGGAAAGTGGCAGAAACGGAGCTTTATCACAGTCAGTGAACACCAGTGCTGTCGGGACACTACCCCCCCCCCCCCCCGATCCAGTTTTAATCAATCATCAGCAAAGAAGAAACCTGATAATGTCATCAAACTCAGCACACACCAAACTTACATGTGCCAAGTTTGATTACATTATCAGCTGGTACCTCTTTTGCTGTAGACTTTAAAGACGTGTCTTTTTTTTTTTTTAACCATTCTCCCTTCAATGAATGTAATCACCTTTCAGTACTGATTACCATGCTGAGGCATAGGGCGGAATTTTAGTTAATAATAGACGTGTCATGCACTGACTAGTAGAACATCAACTCTATTGAGATGTTCCCAGGAAAGCAGAATAAAGGAGGATGGTGAGAGCTCATCCAGAGCAATAGAGGGATCTTTTGGATTCCAAGAACCCCCTCAAGGCCTTCAGTGAGGTTCCTCAGATGCTCTGGCACCCAGGGACTGTGAGGAATGGGTAAGCGCTTCTGACCAAATGTGAATGGTTACAACTGTGATTTGAAACACACAGATAAGGCACACAGACAAGATTCTTCTGGGGCAGAAGGCCCCCAGGAGTGGACTATAAACCTGTGGAGACTAGGTAAGTTGTCCTCACAGCCCCCAGACCCTCCCCTGAAGGCTCACGCAGGGACCTCCAAAAGCCACCACTTGCACCTGAGAACAGAGCAGCAAATCTCGGATGAATTTCACCACCCTTGCAACCTAACCTGGAACTCTAGTTTGGGAGAATTATGAAAATATTAACCTCTCCAGGTATATCAAACCATATTTTATTTATTTACTCTTTTTTTTTTTTGTCACCCACAGTCCTCCCATAAAGTTTTCTTGAACAAAACAGTCTGTAACTCACTAGTCTCTCTTCGGTCTCAGATCTCACCCCCACCCCGGCTGCTCTAGGAGTTCCCAGGTGGACCACCTGGGAAAGGAAGAGAGAGGCTTCACAGGCAGGCCCATCCAGCTTCAAATCCACTGGTACAGTCAGGCCGAACTCCTTCTGTACGAGGGAGGCGGTCCTGCCTTGGAGAGTGTGAAGGAGAAGGCAATGAAAGAACAGAAGTCATCTAGCACAGGGGGAATGAGCAGAAAAACTTCCAGTCCCCTCATATTGAAAACAAAAGCAAGCACACTCAAAATAACCTCCCTGCCAATGGAGTCCACTCTGGCTCACAACAGCGTTGCAGGACAGGGGAGCGCTGCCCCTGGGCTTTGTTGAGACCTGTCACTCCACAGGAGCAGACAATGTCACCCGTCTGCTGCAGCACAGCTAGTGAGTTTGAGCCTCTGGACTCACGGTGAGCAGCTCAGCACATAACCCTTCTCCTGAGGGCTCCTACCTCACGCCTGTGCTTTCCTCCAAATTACATTTACCCAGACACACTGAAGGAAGTGGAGCGGTGTATGGATGCCGTGCAGATAAATCCGAAAGGATGTCCTCTCGTTGAACACTTGGATTTCAGAAAGCATTGGCAATAATAATTCATTCTCTTTATACCTGATGTATATATCACTGTCTTCACATGCTGATCTCTAAAAAAACTCTTAGAAGCTGGCTTTACACTTCATGGAGAAGCCAAGTATTCTGGTTTATCATTTTTAAGCATATTTATTTAGAAATATTTTTACTGTCAGCATGTAAATCAGTACTACCTGAACTACTCATACTAGTAGTTGACCATGGCTGGTCAGTAGGTGGGAGGGATCATCCATTAGGTCATTTCAAACAATACTGGATTTATTTATAAGATGATCCTTTGTGGCACTAAAAGAATGAAAGATCTCCTTATTTTTTTAAAGGTTCAGAAAGTATCTATATCTGCAACATTGGGCTATTGCTGGGAATGTGGCGGACACTATGACAACAGGAGCCTAAGGAGTGCTGTTGATGTAGTGGTTCCACAACCATCGCCTGCCCACGGCAAGCTCTGTCGATCAGAACCACCCGCTGCCCGTGAGAGGACAGGACTTGCTGCTCCCATGAGGACTTACAGTCCCAGAAAGCCTCAGGGGCAGCTCTGCTATGTCCTGCAAGGTCACCATGAATCGGGGCGGGCTCAACGGCAGTGAGTGACAGTCTAGCAACAAGGGTGGGGAGGGGAAAACACTGCTTTGTTCTACAAGGGCACCAAATCTGACTCCAGATCCATTTCCAGCAAGTCGCGTCCAACTCACAGCAGCCCTATGGGGCAGGGCAAGACTGCCTGTGCGAGGTTCCGAGGCCAGACCTCTGCACAGGAGCAGAACATCTTGTCTTTCTCCCAGTGCTTTCAAACTGCAGTTACAGTGGGCCGTGACACCCACTAAACCACCAGGCTCCTTCTTAGAGGTTCCCCAGCACCAGCAAAGTGAGCCTGGTAAGAGCAAATACAAGCAGCTCCTTGCAAGGAATGGTTTATTTCTTCTCGTCACTCCTTGGCTTCTCTGATGTCTCACCTTCCTAGATTTTCTCTACCACCATGGCTGCAAGCAGAAATAGATCAAAGAAATACATCAGGATTTTGTCAGAGGGAACCTAATGCATATCTGGTGATGTGGAGAACGTGTGTGTGTGTGTGTGTGTGTGTGTGTGTGAATGATTAAATGATGTGACAAAAAGAAGTTTGGTATCAGAGAGCTAGCATTTATGTCGGAACTCTAGGTGATTTGCCCACCGCTATCTGACCCTTACTTATCATAGCATTGGTTTTGTCTTTGCTTCCTGGTAGGCTTGTTAGCAGGGTTCAGTGACATATACTACCTAAATGTATATGAAGAAATGTACAAAGAGAACCAAAAAGGAAGGGCACGCCGCTCAACATGTCTGAAACTGAAAGCGCCGAAGAAAATATTCAAGCTTGCATTGCAACATTAGACGATTCCATAGGTAAGTTACTGATTGCAGAAGGGCACATCAAAAGACAATGGGAGGAATGTAGAGTTGTTGTACCAAAAAAGCACAGTCGACAGTCAACCCTTTCAAGAAACAGAACATGAGCAAGAACCAATGGTACTGAAGGAAGGAGTTCAAGCAGCACTAAAAGCATTAACTACAACCAGGCTCCAGGAATGGATGGATTACCAATGGGAAGGTTTCAGCAAAGTGATGAAGACCTGGAAGCACTCGTCTATAACAGCAAATCTGGAAGACAACCACATGGCCAACTAACTGGAAAAGATTCATATTTCTGTCTGTTCCAAAGAAAGGTGGCCAACAGAATGCTCCAACTAGAGAACAATATCATTAATATCACATACAAGTAAAATTTTGCTGAAGTTCATCCAACAAAGGCGGCAGCAGTACACTGACGGGGAGCTGCCAGGCATTCAGGATTCAGAAGAGTATGGAATAAGAAAGATCACTGCTGCTGTCAGATGAGTCTTGGTGGAAAGCAGTGAAGACTACAAAGATGTTTATTGTGTTTTATTGACTATGCCATGGCACCCTTGGGAAGAATGAGAGCCTCGGAACACTTCATTGTGCTCATGCGGCGCTCACACACAGATCAAGAGGCAGCTGTGCAGACAGAGCAAGGAATGCTGCCGGGCTTCGAATCAGGGCAGTGAGCCCAGGGTTGCACCCTCTCCCCACGCTTACTCTGCAGGCCAGGCAAATCATCGGAGATGCTGGATTCTATGGAAAAGATGCAGCATCAGCACTGAAGAAAGGCTTACTAACCTGAAATATGCAAACACATCTTGCTGCAGAACGTGAGGAGGACTTGAAGCACTTGCTGACAATGATCAAGGATTCCAGTCTTTAGAATGGATGACGACTCAAAGTAAACAAGGGCCACATCTTGATAACTGGACCAAGAGGTAGCAGTATGATAAGCGGAGAAAAGATTGAAGTTGTCTTGCTCAAATCCACAATCAAGGCTCATGGAAGCAGCAGTCAAAAGATGGAACAGTAAATCTGCTGCACAAGACCTCTTGAAAGTGTACCCAAAGCAAGGGTGTTACTTTGAGCACTAAGGTGAGTCTGACTTAAGTCCAGGTCGTATGTATGTGAAAGTTGGACATTGAATAAGGACGGCTGAAAATAATTGATGTGTTTGCTTTAGAGTGCTGGTGAAGAACACTGAAAGTACCATGGACTGCCAAAAGAGCAAACAAATCTGTCTTCAAAGAAATATATCCAGAGTGACCCTCAGAGGCAAGGATGGTGAGACTCTACCTCACATACTCTGGACATGCTGTCAGGAGACACCAATCCCTAGAGAAGGACATCACGCTTGGTAAAGGAGAGAAGCAGCGAAAAAGGGGAAGGCCCTAGACAAGGTAGATTGATGTGTGGCTGCATCGATGGGCGGAAACATAAGAATAATTGTGAAGCCAGGGCAGGCTGTGGCACACATGACCTCTCTGAGTCAGGACCAACTCGACATAAAGCACTAGAAGGAGCCCTGTGACTTACTAGGTGGGGCATTGGGCTGCTAACCACAAGGCAGGCAGTTTGAAACCACCAGTCAATCCACAGGAGAAAGATGAGGCTTTTTACCCAGAGACAGGTGCAGTCTCTGCTGGGAGGGTAGGAGGGGAAGAGAGCTGAGAACAATAATAATAGTACAAGAGAATAGTAATTATTTTACAATTGACGGCAAGGAGTTGGCAGCTTTTCTCGATGCATTTAAACAATTGAACTGTATCTTGGAGAAATTTCTGAAATGTGAATATTGGGTAAGCATAACAGTGGTAGTAGAAGGGAAAACATAATTGTAACAATAAAAATGTGAATATATATGCATATGCAATAAGGAAGCAGATGGACTTTGGGCTCCTACTTAAATCTGACCTCAGTACAAAAACAATTTGTTCTAATAATGTGGTATAGTATGATACCTTCCTGACATGATAGCTGAAGACAAATATGTGCATAGCAAATGTGAAGAAAGTTCATGGTGCCTGGCTATCAAAAGATATAGCATCTGGGGTCTTAAAGGCTTGAGGTTAAACAAGGGGCCATCCAGCAGGAAAACAACAAAGCCCACATGGAAGAAGCACCAGTCTGTGGGATCATGAAGTATAGACAGAAAGTGGTATCAGAAGTTCAAAAAGCAACCAACTCGATGTGAAGGGGCATAAATACAATAGAAACCCAAACTCAACTGCAAGGTGCGAGTCCCTCTCAGCAGGGCCACAAAGAAAGGATGCTAAATCCAGGGTGCAGTGTGGCACTGATGAACCCCATAACTATCTGCTAGTTCTTTAATAGCTCCTCACCTTACTATTAAGGTTGCTATCTGTTTTACCTCATTAATCATGCTAGATTTGTGTATGCTCATTTGTATTTTTAAGATTGTTCAGTACATGAAAGTCAAGATAGATAGCCCTGCAGAAACAGTAACAGAAGTATGGT
This sequence comes from Nesogale talazaci, assembly GCA_004026705.1. Classification (NCBI taxonomy): domain Eukaryota; kingdom Metazoa; phylum Chordata; class Mammalia; order Afrosoricida; family Tenrecidae; genus Nesogale; species Nesogale talazaci. The sequence continues at coordinate 26,936 of PVJH01018862.1, forward strand.
TCCCTGGGGATATGGGGAAGGGGGTGGGGGGCAAAGGGGAGGGAAATGGGGAGCTGAGAGGACTAATGGTTGTATAACTCCACTTGATGGACTTGAACAATATAATTGTATGTGTATGGCTATATTGGATTATATAAGATGTCAACATAACTATTTTTAAATTAATGAATAATTTGATTGGGAGATCTCACATATAGCAATCCATACATTCATTATATCAAGGGGACATGTACAAATGTTGGCATCAACAATTTCAGAACATTATCTTTCTTCTTTAGTCCTATAATATCAGCTCCTCTTTATTTCCTCCCTTCCCCACCCTATCACCCAGGGGAACACTTCATATAGTATGTATTGATACTATGATTTATATATGTATACACACACACATATATGTATATCTTACACCGCCCATTCTATCCCTTCACCTATTATCTTGGCATTCATCCCCCTTGAAGGGGGCTATTCCGCCATCATTGCTATTCTTTCTCCCTTCCCCAACTCCCTCCCCCTTCCCTCCCCTACGCTCTTGGACTCGTTACTCTCATTATTGTTTCTAAGGGGGAATAAATTTTTTTTTAAAAAAATTTTTAAGCTGAGCCCCAGTGGCGTAAGTGGTTGAGTGCGGAACTGCAGCCCACGGGCTTGGTGGTTCAAATCCAGCAGCCGGCGGCTCTCAGGAGCAGCACTGGGTAGTGCCCATGACCACCAGAGGCAGTGATGCCCAAAACAAACAAACAAACAAAAAATTTTTTTTTACGAGTTACAGTCTCTGATTCCACGGGGGCAGTTGTACTCTGTCCTACAGGACTATGAGTCGGGATCCATTCAATGGCAGTGAGAATTATAAAAGCACCCAATATGGGGATTCGAAATAGGGGACACTGAATAAAAGTGAACCTTATTCCCTCCCTATTCCCACACTCTTTCCTTTAAGGTAATTCTGTTTTCACTTATTGTTTTTGGTGTGTAATATGCATGCTCTTTCCAAGCTGATCTGGGTAAAAGACTAACTTGCATAGCAGGAAAGTAAGCACCATGCCAGTACAAAGGTCATTATGGGAAAGAAATATTAAACACAAACACATGACACGATGGCAATATCAGCATAAGTTAGTAAAGAAAGAGAAGAATCAGGACTTCATTCTCCTACAACTCAGTTTTGGACGATAACTTATTCCACCCAGAGGATGGGTCCAGTTAACAAGCGTAACTCTGAAGAATAGATGAGAAGCCTATGGGGCAGTGAGTCTAAGACAGTGGTGATGAAATAGTCTGGAGATACTAGCAAGAATGGTGACACAATGTGAAGAATGTAAACACATGTAGAAATTGTTGAATGGGAGTATGAGTTGCTGTGTGCAGCTGCTGCCTCTGCAGTCAGAGACACTTGCTCTGAGCTCAAGAACCATCATTTCTACTTGGCAAAATTTGTAATCTCTCAAAGAACTGGGGGGTAAAGGGCACTTATAGAGGTCTAAATACAGGCATGTCCATGGGTGGATATATTTACATAATGATAGGGAAATAGATCTATATGCATATACTTATAGGGTTAGTATTAAGACAGCAAATGGGCATTAGATCTCCACTCAAGTATGTCCTCAATGCAAGAACACTTTGCTCTGTTAAATTGGCATTCCATGATGTGCACCTTCCCGACATGATCACTGAAAACAAATGTGTGCATAAGCAAAAGTAGCAAAGAAAATAGATGGTGTCCAGCTATCAAAAGATATAGTGTCTGGGGTCTTAAAGGCTTGAAAGTAAACAAGCAGTCATCTAGCTCAGAAGCAACAAAGTCTACGTGGAAGAAGCAGACCAGGCTGTGTGATCACATGGTGTCAAAGGGATCAGTTATCAGGCTACAAAGAACTAAAAATTATAACATGTGTGCCCACTTTCCTGACACAATCACTGAAAAAAATGTGTGCATAATCAAATGTGGTGAAAAAAGCCGATGGTGCCCAACAATCAAATGATATAGCATCTTGGATCTTAAAGACTTGAAAGTAAACAAACGGTCATCTAGCTCAGAAGCAGCAAAGCCCACATGGAAGCACACCAGCCTGTGTGAACACAAGGTGTCGAAGGGATAAGGTATCAGGCATCAAAGAACTAAAAATTATATCATTATAAATGATGGGGAGTACAAAATGGGGACGCAAAGCCCATCAATAGGTAAAGCAACATCCCCTCACAGAGGGGTTTCAGGGAGGAGAGGAGCCAGTTAGGGTACAGTGTGGCAACAATGAGGCATGCAGCTTTCCTCTAGTTCTCAAATGCTTCCTCCTACCCACTATCATGATCCCAATTCGACATTACAAATCTAGCTAGATCAGGGGATATACACTGAGCCAGAAACATGGGGAATTCAGAACAGATGATCCCTTCAGGACCAGTGGTGAGAGTGGTGCTACCGGGAGGATGAAGGAAAGGTGGAGTAGAAAGGGGGAACCGATTGCAGGGATCTACATGTAACCTCCTCCCTGGGTTATGGACAACAGGGAAGTGGGTGAAGGGACACATTGGACAGTGTATGATATGATAAAGTAATGATGATTTGTAAATTAAAGGTTCATGAAAGAGGGGGAGTGGGAAGGGAGGGGAAATATGGGGAGCTGATTCCAAGGGCCTAAGTGGAAGGTAGATGTTTTGAGGATGATGATGGCAACAAAATGTACAAATGGAGTCTGCATACAATTGATGTATATATTGATCATGATAAAAGTTGTGTGAGCCCCCAATAAAATGACTTAAAAATAGAAGAAAGAAATGAATCAAGAGACACTTTAAAAAAATTAATCTCTCTTTGCCTATTTTTAAAATAGGTTATGAACATCTTTCTCACTGGCTCCAAATCAAACACAAATGAAGCCCTTCACTGCCTTAGAAGTATCTGGTTCCACCGTAATACTCAGTTAATGTTGTATGTTCTTCTTATATGTCGGGCCAATGGAAGGCAAAAACAACAGACGACTGACTGCATTAAAATTCCAACCCATTTCCTGAGTAGCTCAAGATTTTGCCGTTTGAAAGCAAAACTATTATAAAGAGATCGCAGCAAGAACCACAAATTTCACAAAATGTTTGGTCTGTAAGCTATATTTACTGAGTTACTAGCCATCATAGAACAAGAATACATAATTGCCATTCTTGCCCACCCAATCCTTCCTTCCAGTGACCTTTTGAATACCACCCTTCTATGATGCTTCAGTCTTTCCAGTCACTCCCTATTTTCTGAGAAGAAAAGCCCAACTACTTCCACATCCTTCAAGACTTGCTCCACTTAGTTCCTTTCTACTTTCTCTCTGCTCCAATCAAGGCTCCAGCCACCAGCTTTTGAATCTGCTGGGCTCCTGCCACTCACAGAGTGCTTGTCCTTGTGGTTCCTCCTCTCAGGAGCGTCCCTCCCACCCCACCTCCAGGGTAAAAAGTCCCTCTTGTGCACTTGCATGAGGCCACATTTCTCATTGTGATTCTCCCAGTTGCAATTTTACATTGAATTGTGTGTTCATTTGATCAATGCAGACTTCCCCCATTAGACGGTAAAGTCTATGCAAACCAAAATGCCCAATTCAATCCCATCATATTGATTCTGCCTAACTGGTCCCTGGTGGGTGTCGAAGACCTCATCTCTTTCCCGTGGAGTGGCTCTTGAATTCGTGGTGAGCACGAAGAGATGGTATTCTATCAGGGCTCCATGAATCCTATGAAGGAATTGGCAATGCCATTTGATTTCTTCATTGTTGTATTCCAGCAGCTCACACAGTGTCTGGCATATAGTAGATGCCCAATAAACATCTATTACGATCAATCGATGGATGGAGAGCTAGATGATTGTCATATAATAACTTCAGTATGTGCTTAGTAATTGTTGCAAGTTAATATAAATGAATCTTGCATACTGTCACTTCCTTAAATTTGCTTATACTCCCAAATCAGAAAAAGGCCTGAGGAACTCAGAGACACCATTGATCATGCCACAGCTCCGCTAGTGCAGATGAACAGAGAGGACATGCGGGGCAGGTAGAACTGAGGGACCACTGAGGAAACCGGTGAGGAGTCCCTCACTTTAAGAAAGTTTTCAGGGCTGAGCCCCGGTGGTGTAGTGGTTGTGCGCGAGACTGCAGCCCACTGGATTGGAGGTTCAAATCCAACAGCAAGGCTGGGCCTTCTACTCCCACCAGAGGATGGCAGTGATGCGCCCCCTCCCCCCCCCCAAAAAAAAAAAAAGCTCAAGAAAGTTTTCAGAAAATTACAAACTTGATGATGGCTGCATTACTACTTTTGGTCTCACTACTTTTGAGCGAGAAAAGAGGGAGACATGGGTTGAAGAAAAAGAGAGAGGGGCCTTCCAGGGGAGAAAATGGCTATCCATAGGAGATAACAAAAGATGCTATCTGATTGAGGAAGCAGCCAGGAAAATAGTTGAGGGAAATGACATTCAGGTAACACAGCCAGTAGGTGGGGGTTCTTGAGTTTACTCTTTTTTTTTTTCCAAATATTTTATTGCGGGCTCTTACAGTTCTTACAGCATTCCATACATTATTTGTATCAAGCATATTTGTACACATATTGCCATATTCAAAATTCAAAATTTCAAAATATTTTCCACTTGAGCCCTTGGTATAAGCTCCTCTTTACCCCTCCCCCCCCTTTTTTTGGAGGGGGGGCATCACTGCCCTCAGGTGGTGGGAGTAGGAGGCCCAGCCTTTGCTCTGTGGAGCTGGAATTGAACCTCTATCCCAGTGGGGTGCAGTCCCGCGCACAACCACTATGCCACCGGGGCTCAGCCACGTCCCCCCTTATTGAGGGCTCATACAACCCCCATCACGATCCATACATACATTAATTGTATGCAGACCACATTTGCACACTTATTGTCATCTTCACTCTCAAAACATCCTCCCTCCACTTAGGCTCCCAGTATCAGTTCCTTATATTTCCCTTATTTCTCCCTCTCCCCCATGAACCCTTAGTAATTTACAAATTGTTACTATTTTTTTATACTGTACACTGTCCAATGTGTCCCTTCACTCACTTCCATGCTGTCTGTGCTCCAGAGAGAAGGCTACATGTAGATCCCTGAAATTAGTTCCCCTTTTTATTCCACCATCCCTCTACCCTCCTGGTATCATCACTCTCACCACTAGTCCTGAAGGAACAGCCATCCTAAATTCCCCCTGTTTCCAACTTCACTGTACATCCCCTGGTCTAGCTGGATTTGTCTGGTAGAATTGGGATCATGACAGTGGGTGGGAGGAAGCATTTGAGAACTAGAGGAAAGTTGCATATTTCATTGTTACTACACTGTACCTTCACTGGCTCATCTTCTCTCTGCAACCCATCTGGAAGAGGATGTCACTTCATCTATTGATAGGCTTTGGGTCCCCAATCTGCACTCCCCCTCATTAATAATGATATAATTTTAGTTCTTTGATGCCTGACACTGGATCCCTTTGACATTTCGTGGTGACACAGGCTGGTGTGCTTCTTCCATGTGGGCTTTGTTCCTTCTGAGCTAGATGACCGCTTATTTCCTCAAGCCTTTAAGACCCCAGACACTATATCTTTTGATAGCTGGGCACCATCAGCTTTCTTCACCACATTTGCTTATGCACACATTTGTCATTAGCAATCATATCAGGAAAGTGAGCACGTAATGTTATGCTTTTTAGTTCATGAAGTCTGATATCTAATCCCTTTGACTGTTCGTGGTCCCACAAACTGATGTGCTTCATCCATGTGAACTTTGTTGTTTCTGAGCTATATGACTCTTGTTTACTTTCAAACCTTTAAGACCCCAGATGCTATCTCTTTTGATAGCCAACACCATCAGCTTTCTTTACCACTTTTGCTAATGCACACATTTGTCTTCAGTGATCGTATCAGGAAGGTGAGCATCTTGGATACCAATTTAATGAAACAAAATGTTATTGCACTGAGGAAGTACTTGAGTGGAGGTCCAATGTCCATCTGCTGTCCTACTACTTACCCTATAAGTATGCACGCTGACCTAGTTCCCCATCATCACATATAAATATATGCACCTACGTACATACCTGTGAGTTTATTCTTAAAAGAGAATTGACGCTAGCTCCCACAACCACCAGAGGGCAGTGATACCCCCCCCCAAAAAAAAAGAGAATTGGCAAAGAGAATTGGCATGTGTGGCAGTCATGTACTCTGGTGCTGATTTGATTAAGAGTGTAGGGGTGAAGTCTAGCCTGTCAATCTGAAGATAGCCAATGAGACCTCTGTGTGGACAAGGCTTTCTCTGAGAATTTGGTGAAATAGCACGATATTTCCTCCCGTGGAGATGAGAGACCATCAACTCAGTCCCTGGGAGATGCTCTACTGACAAGACAATATGGCAGCATGCTGATGGATCCTGAGTTCTGGAGGAGTTGGAGGAGACGCCACATGGGTTTACCCTGTTGGAACCAAACCTCTGGGGCCAAAGAAGCCACATGGAGACTCCTGCCAGTGCTGAGATGCTTCCACCACCACTGGATACACAAGACCCTGCATCCACTGGCCTGTGATTGTCCTGGCATCATTGCATGTGCTTCGTGAGTCCAAAGAAGACTAATGGATTGCTATTGGACATATGGACTAATATTGGACTTATGGACTTGCACTGGACTGGGTTGGGATGCTTTCTCAATGTTCCATATCTCTTGTATATAACCCTCTCCTTTATATACATATGCATGTCTATGAATTTGTTTCTCTAGTCTACCGGAACTAACAAGCATGCCAAAACAGGGTGCTTACCCATGATTCTGTAACTTGGCCATGGGTGAAAAGGGCAGAAGTACGAGTCCTATGATAGGAAGCCATCATAGTAAGACAACTACCAAACCATTAGCACCTACACAGAGGTAAGTATCTTGAGATTAAAAAAAAATCATAACAACATTAAAGAGGGAAAAATAAGGCAGTATGTACAAAGAGAGCCAGCTCCCCTCAAAAAGTTGGATTTTCAGGCTGGAACCCAGGACGGTGGTGGGGATATGGCAACAAAGAGAAAAATTGGATGGGCTTAGACCTGGTGGCTTAGCGGTTGTGTGCGGGACTGTGGCCCACTGGGTTGGAGGTTCAAATCCAGCAGCACCTCTCCAGGAGCAAGGCTGGGCCTCCTACTCCCACCACCAGAGGGTAGTGATGCCCCTCCCCGCCCCCCGCAAAAAAAGAGAAAAATTTGAAGAGCTTTCTGCCGTGAGGATAAAAAAGTGACTTGCTCCATTGTCCAGGGAGAGAAAATAGAGATGTTGAAAAGAGGCAGGATGGAGAAAGACTTGTTAAGCTTCTTTGTTTTTATTTTTTTTTGGGGGGGGGGCATCACTGCTCTCTGGTGGTGGGAGTAGGAGGCCCAGCCCCACTGCTGGAATTGAATCTCCATCCCAGTGGGCCGCAGTCACGCGCACAACCACTACGCCACCGGGGCTCAGCCCCTTGTTAAGCTTCTCATCGTGGTTTTAAACTACTCCATGTGGGGTGACCTTGTGTGGAACTGTGACTGTACCAGGCTCCTTGATGGAAGAGCACCCATGTCTACAAAGGGTCTCAAGGTGTCCTCACAACAGAACTCAACAAAATGACCAGAGAGCCGAGCAAGAGGGAGCAGAGGGCAGGGGTACCAGAGGGGTGGCGCTCCCATTGTTCAGTGGTCCACAATGAAGGGAAGGGCTGCACGTGCTCTGTGTTCTCACAGGTAAGCACTCTAACATCAGGTGTGGGGCACAGCCCATGGGCCAACACATAACACGTGCTTCACATGACAAGAAAGTATCTTCTGCTACTATCCTGACATGGCATACTCTGTAAAAGGGTTTGCACTGTTTCAAAACATGCTTTAATTTTTTTTTTTTAAGATTATCATGAGTTACTCTGTTCCATGCACTCCTCAACAAAATGTAACCAGAGTGAACTGGAAGTCTTCGTGTGGTCAGTTACATAACACCAGGGTTGCTGAATAGTGCAAAGTCGGTGTTTTCCCAGAAATTGTTGCCTTTTGGATGAAACCAAGGATGGAAAGTTTCTGCCTGAAAGGAGAACTTGTGAGAAGGTGGAAAGAAAAGAGAAACATATATAAAGGGGAGAGAAGTTTGACAATAATTCACCCAAAGGCTGAAAATATGATAACCACTCAGAGAGGGAGACAGAAAAACACAGAGAAAAGGATGCTTCACCACTGCAGAGAAGCTGATTGTGGATTGTGCACCAATTAGACAGTGTCTTTTTTTTTTTTTTTGGCATGACTGCTCTCCGGTGGTGGGAGTAGGAGGCCCAGCCCCACTGCTGGAATTGAACCTCCGTCCCAGTGGGCCACAGTCCCGTGCACAACCACTATGCCACCGGGGCTCAGCCCTAGACAGTGTCTTTTTAAAAACTAGAAAATATGTCCTGTATTGGCTTTGCCAGGAACAAATGCAGACAGATTTTTGGTTCTTGTTACTTTCCTGTTTCATTGGCAGAATCCACTTACGCTGACCCATGCAGATCCTGTTTGGTCTAAGACTTGAAGCAAGGTCTATAGAGGGGAAACACACTGCATTTTAACCAAGGGGGTAGGGGTGTACAGGGGAAGCAGCCAGGGTCACCGTGGTTTATTCAGCTTCTTCTAAATGAGTAAACTGCCGATTCTCACAAAAGCTGTCTCTTCAGCTGGTTTCCATAGTGTAGTGGTTATCACAAAGCTGTCTATATCTCTAGCCCCTGCCCCCTTTCTCTTTCCTTTTAGGGATGAAGTGTGTGTGTGTGTGTGTGTGTGTGTGTGTGTGTGTTTGTGTAGAGAATTCGTAGAATAGAATGGAAAAAAAGAAAAAAAATTTCCTTGGCCCAGTTCTCAAACCTTACTCATAAAATCCAGTGATTTCGCTCAAGCCTGTGGCATAAACCCAATAAAAAGGCATTGTAAAACAAAGCTCTGCTAACTTACATGGCAACCTTAGAGCCAAATGGGTAATATCTTGAACCCAGTTCAAAGGGATTTCTCTGCCAGGTAGGTAGCATGCCCTTTGGCTTGGGAAACCTCACAAACCTTGGCTAACCTTAGCATAAGGACAAGCATGCATTCTTGACAAACACACCTGGATTACTTATTTGGTCCTCCCCACCCAACTAGGCTTGAGGTCGAAATGAGGATTGGGCATGCCCTGAGGAAGGCTTCAAGTGGATAAATTCTATAAATTTGTAATAAAGCCAAATTGTCTGAGAAGTTCCACAAGGTCCTAGAACCAGTTCCAGGTGCCTAAAAGAAATTAAATTCACATTGGGCATGTTCCAAGATTTCCAGAATAAACTTGAACCTCTTAGAATTGTGATGTGGTAGAAACTCCTGTCTCCTGCTATTTCTTCTCTTTCTGCCACCAACATACCATGTTTAGTGAGGCAGATGCTCATTGTCTTAGCGATCTTGTGCTCTCATCACAGAAATGGCACAGGTGGATGGCTGCAAGTGCAGACACTTCTAGTATGGTCTAGGAGGGCAAATGCAATGCGCCAGTTCTAGGGGAAGGCTCTCTCTCTTTCTTTCAGCAGCTGTAACTTTAACACTCCTGCATATCGCCGTGTCTTGGCATCTGTCTTGCTCTGTTCTACACCCGCGGATCCTCACCCTCGGAAGGTGGTGGCTATGCCTTCGGCTGAGGTCCTCAAGGTCAGCAGTTCAAAACCCCCATCTGCTCACTGGAGAAAGACGGGGCTTTCTCCCCTCATAAAGAGTTACAGTTTCGGAAACTCACATGGGCACTTCTACCCTGACTGTGGGGCCAAGATGAACTGGCATCAAGTCGATGGCAGTGAGTTGGGAGAAGTGTCTGAGGGCAGGAATCCCATGCCCCAAGGACACACTCTACTCCCAGCTCTTGCTCCCTCTGCTCTCTGCTCCCTTTTCTCCCCTTATATCTCTTCTACGATAAACGCTATTGTGATCACCCCTGAGAAACGCTCTTCACATCCATCATTTATGACGGCATTAAGGGTGCTGCTTTCCCACCCGTACTCCTTTTGCTGGGTTATCACAATAGATGACATCATGGGGGAATCATCATATAACTGACACATTGTCCTAGAACTGCCAGACCACTGAGGACCAAGTTGACTGGTAATCTGTAGAAGATACAGTGCAGTCCATGATGGCGACTTCGCTAAAGACAACATTCCTACCCACCAACTGTGGGGACCAATGGGATGTGAGTCAAGTTAGGACTCTACGGCTTAGCTTGTGTTCTTTAAGGAAAAACACGCATCTGATCTCCTGCTGCTCCACCCAGCTGTCTTCATTTGTAATGTGGCCCTTAGTCCCTCAGTGAGGTGGATAAGAACATCGTCCTGAGATGACGGAGTAGAAGGGACCTGCCCTTTTCATAGCAGGCCTCTACTGCCTACCTCTATGTGAGAGAGAAAAAATAAATTCCTCTTGCTTAAATTGTTGTAATAATTTGGGTTCCTATTACAAGTGGCAAGCCTATAGCCCTAATAATATGTTTGTTCAACTGATCAGAAATCAGTAGGGAAATCTTCAACAGGAAGAAATCAGTAGAAATCATAATAGCTCAATATTTACCCTGATGTACCCATCTGGGGTTCTGAAATTGCTCTGGACTCAGAAAGGGGTACCTTTACATAATTATCCATTCATTCATTCATGTCATGGATCATTAATGAGTTTATACTAGAAACTGTGCTGTGCACTGCAGAAACACCATTCAACAAGACCCCTGCCCCCTGGCAGTAACAAATGGGAGGAAGAAACAGACGATGCACATACATCACTGGAGAATCAACACAGGGGGGTGGGGAAGTCTGCAAAGGGAGGAAACCCTGATGCTCTTGAGATCTGTAGGGCAGATGTAGGGGGTGAATTGAATGCTTCTGAAAAGAATTGTTCTCTAAAATGAGATCTAAAAGGTGAGTTGAGATTAACTACTTAAAATTAGAACTGAAATTAATCAGAACTATTAGGGAAGGGGTTGAGGTAGGGCAGGAGGAGTTGGAAGAAGAGAGAAAGCATTCAGGAATGGGAAGTGCCTAAGGTGAGAAGCATCCCAGATCGAATTCATAAGACATGCCAATGGACTGATAATGTACATTTTTTCCTGAGAAAATGAAGAGTGCAATAGCGTCCCTCTTGAGTACCTGTTGTTGGCCTGAACCACATTTCTTTACATATTCCTAGTTCACCTTAATACTATACAATACTAACTGGATGAATCTGTCCCACGAAAGCAAGAGGAAAGCTTTTCTCTTGTGCAATCTCATAGCAGCTCTGCAGATGTCCCAGGACAGGGTAGTGCTTCTTTCTGCTGTCCAGGAGGCAGCTGTGCATCAACACTGACTCACTGCCCTCCAACAGCAAAAGCAGCAACCCCATCAGCCTTCCAATATTCCTCTGTCAAGGGTCAGGCAGATACATACGAATGATTGTCATGACTTTAAAAGGTCACATACGGTATGTAAAGCACTGGCTAAATATAAAGGTCTCAGACCTAATGGAGAGGGGCTCTGGTAGCAGTGTGGTTACTCATTAAGCTGCTAACCACAAAGTCAGCAGTTCAAAGCCACCAGTTGTTCCTTGGGAGAAAGACAAGACTTTCTACTCCTATAATAAATTACAGTCTCAGAAAACCACAGGGCAGATCTACCTTGTCCTAGAGGGTCGTTATGAAACAGAATTGACATGAAAACAACATTTGGTGTGTGTGTGTGTGTGTACCTAAGAGAAAAGAGGCAGACCAGGCAATGAAGTAAATGAGCAGGCAAGAGTGCAGAGTGATGGTGGATTCATGTGGGTCTGCCCTGTCTCTACATTCCAAACCAGAAGACTAGTTGGAGCTTGTTCCACTTACAACTGCCACCCTCGCCCATTCCAGGTGGGAGTGTGACATATGTGGGGAGAGGAAAACGGGAAGGATGGGAAGGATGAAAGAAGGGAAGAGGGGAGCAAAAGCAAAGGGGTCAAAGTTGATTACTTAGAAAGGATTACTTACAATGCGGTCACCATACCCTGATTCTTACTTCTATCTGGTAGAGAATGCAGAGTTTTGTAACGGTGATCATGAACATGTTCTGTTATTTTGTAGTTTATAAAGGGCTTCTCCACATAACAATTCACATTGTCCTCAGAACAACCCTCCAAAATAGAATCGTGACTTTCTCCATTTTATGACCTAAGAAACTGAAATCGCAAGACTCCAAAGACAATAACTGCTGGGACAGGATCTTGTGTTTCTAAATATGCTTCTTGCAAAAGAGTCCTTTGTTTCCCAAGGCATATTGGTTGGCATCTCTGCCTTGTTTCTATTATTTGGAGATATAAGTGGCACTCTATGAAGTGTATTAGTTCTTTGGCTCTTTGTGTCCATTCGTAATTAACAGTGCTTTCACATAGTTGCCAGCACTTAGGACTTCTGTCCTTGCTGACTCTATTATGAGGGTCTTAGCTTCTTTCCCAGGGTCACTCCCCTCTGATACAGCTTCACATCGCGTGATGGAACAGTCACACGGAGTGCACGTCATTTGCTAAACACGCTATGCTCAGAAACAGTACCAGGCGGTGGGCAAGCTGTGGGATCAAGAGAGCGTCCCTGCTTTCGGAGCACTTACCATCCACAGAAGGAGTTGGTGTTTGATGATGTCAAGTCGCTTTCAATTCCTAGGGACCTCATATCATGGAGCAGAATTGCTTTCTAGGCTTTCCTGGATTGTGCATAACCTTTACTGAGGAAGACCCTCAGTGTTTTTCCTGAGGGGCTTTGGGGAGGGGGGCGTCCAACCATGCTTAACTGGGTTCCTTGAGAGGAGGTGAAAGAGCAATAAATCCACAGCTGTGGAACATGTTAGAAATGCTAGCATGAAACAGGCAAAAGCGAGGGGCTCCCTTGCAGCAAAGATTCGACTCAGTACTGGAAGGAGGCAGAAAGTAGTGAACACCTTGGAGAAGCAGTCAGGAAGGAGATAGGAGAAAGCCATTCGAGGGAAAGGCCCAGAGTCAAGGAGTAAGAAACCACCAAGTGAGACTTTCTATCAACAGGTGACTGAGGGGAGAGATGTTCTAACCAGGAAAATGGTGAGCTTGAGCAATGGCTAGGCTGCCAAGGACAATGTAGTCAGCTCCTGGAGAGAATAGAGCATGGTTTGCTCCAGCTCACGGATGCGCGTAATGGAAGAGTTGTTGAAAACGATGTGGGTTTGGGAGTCATGCTGAGGAATATGGACTTTATCCTGGAACAAGGGAACCAGATGAGGTTTCATTTTACAAAGCTTTGACTGTGGGAGAGCAGAGCTGTCTCACAAAAAGACTCGCACAATGCAAGACAACCTGGGGAATTTTCATTTTTCTAGACACTTGAGAGAGTTAATGTTTCTTGTGTCAACCTGGCCAATAAACACACCTGGGATTAATTGAAGGGGGCAGCAAGATAAATGGCTCTATGAGCCTCGCCTTTCTAGTTCTTGGGTCTCTTACTTTCTGATGGTCAGACTAGGGTGTAGCTGCCTTAGCCAGTTCCCTGCTTCAGCTGCAAAGGCTCACTTTCTGCGGGACATCCCTGAGGAGAAGCCACATGGACCTCCCCTGATGCAGCCCTGGGTGCTCGAGCAGCTGTGTGAGACCCTTCCAGTGCTCAGATGCTTACCCGTCCACTGATTTGACATTCCTACTATAGTCGGCATCATTGTGTGGGTTCTGTGAGATGGAGGAGGGCATTGTGGATTGGTCTCAGACTTATGGGCTAATGTTCGACTTGTGAACTTGAACAGCACTGGATTGGGATGCTTCCTTAATGTACACTTACCCTTTATATAAAATGCTCTCTTATATACATATGAATTTCTGTGAACTTGTTCTCTAATGCACCCAGGCTAACACAACACTACATCAAAGAGTCAAGGAAACCAGTGAAACAAATGTTCACATCAGAATCGATTTCTCTGCATGCTCAGAGGAGGCATGGAGAAAAGTGAATACACTTGGAGAAGTAGCCAGGAAGGAGATGAGAGAGCTTAGTAGCGGGTAAAGGCACACTTACTCTCATGCAGTGTGAAGGTTAGGATCAAGTCCATCTTCTGGAAATACAACGCTGATGAAGACACTCCCTTGTTTTACTGGTTTTTCATTTCCCTCATTGACCTTAAAAATAAAAATATTTCTCCTACTCCCACCACTGGAGAGCAGTGATGCCCCCTCAAAAAAAAATAATAATAATAAAAATAAAAATAAAAATATTTAGCACTGGGTGCTAAATCTCCTATAAAAAAATCTAAAATTTTATTTTATTTTTTTAATCTTTAAAATATTTTAAAAAACCAAAGAGGTCACTGTAGCGGTGGAGACGCATCTGACCCAAGTCATGGTGTTTTCCATCACCTCGCATGCATGTGAAAAGTAGACAATATATAGGGAAGGGAATCATTAAAGGGGGTTTGAATTTTATTGCTGGTGAGAAATAATGAATACCGTGGACTGTCAGAAGAATGAATAAACCCTTCATGGAAAAGTACAGCCGGAAGGCGCCTTACTTTGGACAGATTCGAAGGAGGGACCAGCCCCGGGAGAAGGACATCGTGTTTGGTAAAGTGGACGTTACTGAAAAAGAGGCAGACCCTCAAGGAGATGGACAGGCATGCTGGCTCTGGCATAGGGCTCCGACACACGTACTATGACGACACGGGCCCAGGACATTACTGACTTTGACTGACAATATTAGGCTGAATATCTCAACCCTTAGTCTACTGCATGTGCTGAGAGTCAAGATGGACTGGCTGGCATCAGCCAGCAGTGGATCCCCCCACCCCCACCCCCCGTGCCTCCACTTCCTGAATCCTCCTCTCCTGCAGCTGGGCCTCTGCAGTCCTACCTATGGACTCGAGCTCTGGGAGCAGTCATAACCAAAGTCAGACGAAACGAAAGGCTCAGGCTCAGCACACGGCAAAGCGTGCTCCCTGCTAGTCTGGTCCTGTGCTCCAGCTGTGACTCCTGGCATAGAAATTTGCTGGTCCCTCTGGGGCTAAGGCACTGCTTCTCCTTTTCTTTCTTACTCTTCCCTCCTTCCAGATTTTGAAGCTTGCCAGTAAACCTGAGCTCTGCCGCGGAGTCTGCTAACTGCAGACAGATTTCTTTAGTACTTTCTTCCTGGTTACAGTGCCACCTGCTCCCAGATCTGCTCCCAGTACCAGCAGCAACCTTCTTTGGGTTACCCACCTCCCAATACCAAATATTCGCTTGGCTGATCACCTGCCAAGTTCTGGCTGCACTTCCCTTCCGACATCTTTTCTGCTAGATTGGACTTCCTCTCAGTTTCTGCTCCATGCCATGTGCACATAGTAGGCTTTGTCTGTTGCCATGAGCCAGGCCATTTCTGGAAATTTCTTAAGCTATGGCAACTGAAATGTAAAGCCCTGAAGGTTAGAACCTTACCACTGAAACATCTTTCTCGGGATGCTCATGTACCATTCACTCGAGCCAAAATAATGCCATCACTGCTTCCTGTTCATGCCGCAACTTTAGCGTATTCTCCCCCTAGCTTTTTCCTGCCAATTCCTCAGCCTACCCCTAAAAACCTGATCTACCCATCTACACACACACACACACACACACACACACACACACACACACGTTGGAAATGACACCTCTTCCTCTCAACTCCATTGACTTCCATTATAGATTTTATTGCATTACTCTTAGTCTACGCATCTTATATTTTACAGAATGCCAACTTCTCAGGAACAAGGTCCATGTTTGACTATGTATTTATCAAAGGAAAATAAAAGGGGAGAGTGTAAGAGGGAGAGAAAGAAAGAAGAAAGCCAGAAAGATTTGATTTAATTTTGCAAAACAAGTAATAGCCCATTAAGGATTATAACTGAAAAAGCATGTCAAATGCCTGCCTAACATATTAATCAAACTCCTTTCTGAAGCCTGGCAGGTAAGGGCCCTGGCCCTATGGACAATATGGAAATTTACTGAGAGTCCCTTTGGCAGAAATATTATTTTAAAGATGTTACAATGTGTACTTATTTCCCTTGCCTCTATATTTTGAGCTATCTCTATCTTCCCTTCTTACTTCACCCTGTAAAAGTATCTAGAAGCCTCTGCACCCCACCCCCCCAATGGTTCACCGAAACAGAGCTGGAATAAGTGTAGTCATCTAGTTCAAATCCCTTCAACCCTTCCTTTGATAGCTACTGGGTGCACATGTGTTGGGTAAGGGATGGAGAAGCTTTCCTACTTTCACAAAGACCCAAGAACATGCATTCCCCTCTCCTGGTTATCTGTTAGAAATCCAATGGGTGTGGAAAATGCCTAACAGCAAAACCAAACCAACAGGTGGCTATGTCTTCATACGCTATGCACCTGGTAGGAAGTTCAGGCTCTTCTTCCTTGTCTCAAAGGGAAATCTAGGCCTGGAAACCTGACTACTCCATTATCTTTGTCAGTGTGCGTGTATGTCTCAGTATAAACCCAAACCAAACTCTCCGCCATCAAGTCAATTCTGATTCCTGGCCTCCAGAGGAGGGCAGCAGAGACGTGTCCTGTGGGCTTCCCTTGTCTTTTTCCCAAGGAGCAGCTACGTGGTTTTGAACTGTTGACTTTGTCATTAGCAGTCCAACACATACCCACTAGGCTACCAGGGCTCCCTGTCGTGGTTTAACCAGGGATAATAAGGCAGAATGTTCATCATAATTTTACACTCCTTTTCCAGCTTTATTCCTGTGGTTTAAAACATATTATAAGAAGCCTCACAAAATTCTAATAAACTGTTGGATCATATTACCAATGAAATTAAATAATCATAACCTGTCCACCACAATGTCTGTCCTGCCTACATTATTCTGTAGTGGTAGACCTCTGAATGTCTTTTATGGAAAATATTTCTCTTCAACAGGAAAAGTATAGAGTAAGGACTGTGATCTGAAAAGCCCATTAGTGGCCATTTAAAGTACAACTGTGGGTTTCTCCCTTTCCAGATGAGAGAAGAGTAAAGAAAATTGAAGACACATGGAAATAATTAGTCCAATAGACTAACAGATTAGGTGAACGAACATCAATCTCTGTGACACTGAGATCAGAAGAACTATATGGTGTTTGGTTACCACCGCCAAGTGCTCTAAAAGGGCTCACCTGAGGTCCTGGATGGTGGGCACAGGGGATGGGAGGATATAGAACAAAACTCAAAAACCTGAAAAAAAGATCAAGCTTACTGGTCAGAGAGTGAGGGTAACCCCAAAACTATGGCTCTCAGTCACTCTTCAGATCTGGACATGAACTCACCCCCACCTCTCAACAACAGG